>JAAAKG020211211.1:46485-80013 GCA_010014905.2 Druon quercuslanigerum | reverse complement strand
AAAAATGGAATAGGAAAACTTCTAGTTAAATAATGAATTTTCAACCTAACAGATGAATTTTAAATATAATAGTGAAATCTTCAACTAATCTTCAACTAAAATAATACATTTTCCAACTAAAAAGTTTTAAAAAAGTTAAATTTTCGTCAAAGAAAATGGTTTTTTAACAAAATAATAAAATTTTGAATACAAAAATTAATTTTCAAACAAATAGTTAAATTTTCATTAAAAATTTTTTTTTTAACAAAATAGTAAAATTTTTAACCAGGGCATATTAAAAACAGAAAATATTAATTTTTTTACCATAAGAGATGAATTTTCAATCCAAAAGGACGAATTTTTAACAAGACTTAAATGTTGTAGAAAAAAATTAATTTTTAATCAAGAAGATTAATTTCTTCCAGAAGGGCGAATTTTTAACAAAATACATACATTTTTTACAGGTTTTAAAAATTTTAAAGAATTTAATTCAATTTATTTTAATTAATAGTATTAAAGTTATAATTATTATAATTTAATTAATTATTTAATTTAATTTTTTTAAGAATTTAAAAGAAGAATTTAATTTAATTTGAAAGAATTTTTATAGATAAATAGTCAAATCTTCAACTAATTTTTTTCTTTTTTTCTTTCAACAAAAATTTTAAAATAAACAGCTAAATTATAAGTAAAAAAATCATTTTTAACAAAAAGAATTTTCAACAAAATATGAAATTTTAAATCAGAAAAATGCATTTTCAAATAAATAAAAAAGAGTTCAATTTTCTACATCAACAGATAAACTTTTTAAAAAAGTAATTAAATTTTTAACAAAAAAAATTAATTTTTAAAGGAACAGTTAGATTTTCAGTAAGCAAAATTATTTTTCACGCAAAAGCCAATAATTTTCAACAAAATATTCAAATTTTCGACGTGGAAATGACTTTTCAACCAAATAAATTAATTGCTAACAAAATAAACCAGGAGGATTTTTTTTAAAACTAAAATATTGAACTTTCAATCCAAAAGAACAAATTTATAACACAACAGTTTTCTTTTGACAAAAAAAAGAATTTTCCAGTCAAAAAGACACATATTCAAGGTAATATAATAATATATTGCTATATATAATTTATTACTATATATATAATATATATTATAGAATAATAGTTATATTTTGAGTAAAACAAAATTTTTTTGAACAAATAAAAAAAAGAATTCTCAACAAAATAGTATAATTTTTAACCAGTAGGATGCATTTTCAGCTAAAATAATGAATTTTCTAGTTAAAAAAGATAAATTTTCAACATAAATATTCAACATAATGAAAAAATTAATTAAAAAATAATTCATTTTCAAACAAACAGTTAAATTTTCAGTGAAATTTTTTTTTAACAAAATAGTAACATTCTTAACCAGGGAAATTTGAAATTTTATAAGAAACATTTAAATTTTAAGTAAAAAAAATTAATTTTCAACAAAAAGAACAAGAATTTTCAAAAAAATATCACATTTTAAACCAGGCAAATACATTTTCAAATAAATAAAAAAGAGTTAAATTTTCTACAACAACAAAAACTTGTTAACAAAGTAATTAAATTTTTAACAAAAAACATTAATTTTTAATGAAACAGTTACATTTTCAGTAAACAAAACTATTTTCACGGAAAAGGCAATAATTTTCAACAAAATAGTCATATTTTCAACCAGGAAAATGCATTTCCAAATAAAAAAATGAATTTTTAATCCAAAACGACAAATTTTAAACAAAAGAGTTAAATTCTCGACATGAAAATGACTTTTTAATCAAATAAATTAATTGTTAACAAAATAAATCAGGAGGATTCATTTTTAACTAAAATAATGAACTTTCAATCCAAAAGAACAAATTTTCATCAAAACAGTTTTCTTTCGATAAAAAAATGAATTTTCCAGCCAAAAAGACAAATATTCAAGGTAATAGTTAAATTTTCTATGAAAAAAATTAATTTTCCCAAAAAATAGTCAAATTTTCAGCAAAAAATTAATTTTCAACAAAACAGTGAATTAAACAGCATTTTTAAATAAAATAATGCATTTTCCAGCCAAAAGAAAGTTTCAACAAAACAGTTAAATTTTAGACAAAAATGACATTTTAACAAAACAAAAAGAATGTTCAAAAAGAAAACTTAAAAAGACAAATTTCTCGCAAAAAAGTTTAATTTTTGAAAAACAAACTGCCTTATTAATTTAAAATCAAAATTTTTAATAAAATAAATAAATTTTCAAAAAAAATAGTTCATTTATGAGTTAAAAATGATTTATTAACAAAAATAAAAAGAATTATCAAGAAAGTATTCAACTTTTAAAGCAGGAGGATGTATTTTTAAATAAATAATTAATTTTCAATCAAACAGAACAAATGTTCAAAACAGCACTTAATTTTTTGAGAAAAAAAAAATAGAATAAAAATAAAATAAATTTTCAAACAAATAGTTAAATTTCCAATAAAAAGAAGACTAATTTTCAAAAAAAAAGTCAAATTTTTAATTCGGTGGATGCATTTTCCTTCAAAAAGTTATCAATTTTTTTCACTGATTCTATTTATCCCTACAATTATGTTAAATCTTGTAAGATAAATAAAAATTCTTAGAATTTTTCGGCATATCAGATATCTTGAAAAATGTTTTTGAACTTTCTTGAAGCCTTAAAGCAGATATACTCAGAAACATAAATAATTACTTTTTTTATTTTGTATTAAAAATTATTTACAAAATTTTTTTTGTTTAAAAATTAATTTCTTTCGCTTTTTTTTTATTTATTTTTGAAATTTCTCTCTTTTGGTAGAAAATTAATCTTCTTGATTGAAAATACATATAATTGCTTAAAAAAGAACTTTTCTGTTTTGAAATTAATATTTTCGGGTTAAAAAATGAAACTATTTGGTCGAAAATTCGTCTCTTTTGTAAATATTTAATCTATTTTGAGTAAAAGCACAACTGATCGAAAATTAATCTGTTTTGGTTGAGGATTCCAGTTTTTTATTTTCGAAAAGTTCTCTTTTTTTGGATTAAAATTATTTTGTTTATGATAAACTTTTAAAAAAATTTTAAAATCAATTTGAAATATCTCGTCTTAAAAATTAAAAATTAATTTAATTAATAATTTGATAAAATAATCTTCTAGGAAAATGAAGAATACGAAAAAAGATACCGGCAGCAACAGCGTTATCAACAACCAAGACAAAATAATAATCAAGAGGACGAAGATGACAAACATCCTTTAAGAATAATGGTTCCCGATAACGAAGAGTACGGAGAAAATAAAGAAAAATCGGAATCCGGAGAAAAGGTTTCCATTAATGAAGACTACGAATACGAAAATGACAACGACGAGGCAGAAAATTCTGATAATTTAAACAAATCGACCTCCGAGGAAGCCTCCTACGAACAAAGTGCCGGCACCGAATTTGGGACACGACTAAAAAAAACCGGCAAGTGATCTCGCAGCACTGAGATATGCCTTAATTTGTAAATACAACTCGTAATTTTAATTAATTTAATTTTAAGTGTCGTGTTAATAGGAGACTGCAACATTTAAAAAACTAAATGAAATACTTCAGAATGAGTATTTACAATAACAAGATCAAATTTTCTTCGAAAAGACTGTACACTCGAAAATTACAAATGATTAAATTATTATAATCGGGGTGTCTACTCAAAACCTGGAAAATAATTCCCTGATGATTTCAGAGTTTTCCAGGTATCTCAAGCTTATTTCAGATATAATTTTTTATTTTTGGGAGCCGTCACATTTTTTAAATCAATCGAATTGAATTATTTTCTTAAAATGTTATTTTTTGTTGAAAATTAAACTGTTCTGTTCAAACTTTGTTCTGTCTGGAAAGTTCATTAGTTTAGCTGACAATGCTGGTTGCAAATGTGACTAAATTTTTAAAAATTCAATCACTTTGTTAAAAAGTCATTTTTTGTCGAAAATTTAACTGTGCCTTTAAAAATTTATCTTTTTGTCTGGACAATTAATTTTTTTAGTTGAAAGTCAATCCCTCTGATTAAAAATTTAACTACTTTATTGAAAATCTTTTTTATTTTGTTCAAAAACAATGTTTTTTATTAAAAAATTAACTATCTGATTAAAAATTAATTTATTTTGTTAAAAATTTAATTATCTTGTTAAAATTTCATTCTTTTGACGACAATTTCACTGTTTTTTTAACTTCTTTTTGGCTGGAAAATTCATTATTTTATTTTAAAATGCTGTTTGAAAAAATAACTATTTTGTTGAAAATTAATTTTTTTGCTGAAAATTTCACTTTTTTTTGGAAAATCATTTTTTTAGTTGAAACTTTAATCACATTTATGATGGAAAATTTATTTTTTTGGTTAAAAATGCATCTCGCTGTTTGAAAATTGGACTATTTTGTTGAAGATTCTTTTTTTTTAAATGGAAATCTAATTATTTCTTTAAAAATTCATTTTTTTTCATTCAATTATTTCTTAAATATCATTTTGTGTTGTAGAAGTAAATGCTTCTTTAAAAATTTGTCTTTTTGCCTAGACAATTATTTATTTTAGTTAAAAATGCATCCCGCTGGTTAAAAATTTGACTACTTTTTTCAAAATCTTTTTAATTTTGTTGAAAATCAATCTTTTATTACTAAAAATTAACTATCTGTTTAAAAATTAATTTATTTTGTTAAAATTTAATTATCTTGTTAAAATGCCATTCTTTTGTCGAGAATTTAACTGTTTTTTTGTTAACTTATTTTTGGCTAGAAAATTATTTTTTTTACTTGAAAATGAACCCCTTTAGATGAAAATTCGACTTTTTTGTTAAAAATTCTTTTGTATAAAGGAAATATCATTATTTCTTTAAAAATTCATTTTTTTAATTTAATTATTTTCTTAAATGTCTTTTTGTGTTGGAAAAGTAACTGTTTCCTTGAAAATGTATCTTTTTGTCTAGAAAAATTCATTTTTCTAGTTGAAAATGCATCCCTGTGGTTAAAAAATTGACTACTTTCTTGAAAAACTTGTTTAATTTTGTTGAAAAACAATGTTTTTTAATAAAAAATTAACTATCTGATTGAAAATTTATTTATTTTCTTAAAAATTTAAATATCTTATTAAATTCATTTTTGTAGTTGAAAATGCACCCCCTAGATGAAAAGTCGACTATTTTGTTAAAAATTCTTTTTTTTAATGGAAATCTAATCATTTCTTTAAAAATTCATTTTTTTAAATTTAATTATTTTCTTAAATTTTATTTTGTGTCTGGTCAATTCATTATGATAATCTTTTTAATTTTGTTAAAAAACAATGTTTTTTACTCAAAAATAAACTGTCTGATTGAAAATTAATTTATTTTGTTAAAAATTGAACTGTTTTGTTGAAACTTCTTTTTGGCTGGAAAATTCATTGTTTTAGTTGCAAACGCATTCAATCAATTTCATCATTCAATCAATATCATTCAATTTTTTTTTTAATTAATTATTTTGTAGAAGTCATTGTTTTCGTCGAAAATTTAAGTGTGTCGATGAAAATTTGTCTGTTTGGTTGAAAAATTGAATTACATAGATAAATTTTTAACCAGAAAGTTAAATTTTTAACCAAAAAGAAAAATTTTTTAATGTAAAAGACTTGTTTTCAACAAAATACATGAATTCTCAACGAAATATTTCAATTTTGATATAAAACCGATCATTTTTTAACAAAAAATGAAACAGTTCAATTTTCTGTTCAAAATATTAATATTTTAGCAATACAAAATTCCACCAAAGTAACGAATTTTTAACTAAAGAGTTTAAATATTAGTCAAATAGTTTTATTTTTAAACAAAGAGATATATTTTCAAAGAAAAAATTAATTATTAGCCAAAAAATAAGCTTTTTCAACAAAATACATGAATTTTCAACAAAATAGTTTAATTTTTACCTAAAAAAGACCAATTTTTAACCAAATAGTTAAATTTTGACTTTAAAAGATTAGTTTTCAAACAAAAATGCAATAGTATAATTTTTAGTTGAAAAAAAACTTTTTTTCAAACAAGAAAAACGAATTTAAAAAAAAACAGCTTAATTTTCAACCAAAATGTAAATCCGTTTTATTTAAAATCCAACTATTTCAGTTGAAAATTCATCAATTTGATTTAAATCTAATTTTTTAACTTAATAATTTGAATTTTATTTGATTGAAAATCCGTTAATTAAATTTTTAACTAAAAAAGTGAAAATTTCAGCCAAAATTAAATAGTTAAATTTTCATTTAAAAAAATTAATGTTAAACCAAAAATGTGAATTTTCAACTGAAATGATTGAGCGTCGAATTAGAATAGTTATATTTTTCTTTTAAAAATAATATCGAACCAAAACAAACCACTATTTTAAAAAAAACCGTTTAATATTTGAACAGTGATGAATTTTTAACTCAAAAGGATGATTCTTTAACTAAAAGAGTTGAATCTTGAAATAAAACAAATTAATTTTGAACTAAAATAATAAACTTTGAACTATATTAATAAATTTTTCAACCAAGAAGATAAATTTATATCAAAAGAGACAAATTTTTAACTAAAAAGATGATTTTTTAACTTAAATGATTGAATATTAAATTGAAATAGTTACATTTTCGGTTAAAAAATTAATTTTCAACAAACAAACAAAAAAAACAAATTTTCAACAACATAGCTTATTTTTGAACCAAAAAGATGAATCTTCCGCCAAAGAAATTAACTTTCAACAAACAAGTTCAACATTCAACTAATTAATTAAATTTGCATAAAAAAAAAGATTTTTTAGTAAAGAAAGAGAAAAAATTGCCAGAAAAATGTTGAACTTTCAGCCCTATACTTGGATTTTCAAATAAAAATCATCAATTTTCAACTAAAAATAGAAGTTTTCCAGTTAAAGAAATTAATTTTAATAAAAAAAATAAATAAATAAAACGAATTCTCAACAAAATAGTCAAATACAGTAAAATAAAGCTACTTTTATAAATAGAAAATCATTGTTATTTGATTTAATATTGCAATTAAGCAAAACAATTAAGGACGCTCTCAAAAAATTCACTGACTTTTCCAGGTTTTCCAGATTTTCCAGGTAGGGCAGACACTCTACTAATTTAATTTATCTGCCTACGCATGCCTATTTATTGCTTAGATGTATGTAATTGTAATTATGAAATTGTTTGATGAAGAAAATGGATTCTTCCATTGTTAGGTAAAATGTTTTTTTTATTTCATGTTTCCCTTTTTTCATTTTCCTTGATCATAAATCATTTGCCCCACCGTTTAATTAAATAATACTAAAAGCCCATGAATTTGAATAAAAATTGGAACAAATTTTTATTTGATTTTCTTATATTTAAAATGCAGTGTATATTTTTAAAAAATATTGCATTTTCAACGAGATAGATGAATTCTTAACCAAATAGCCGAATTTCAACCAAAAAACATCCATTTTTAAACAAATAATTGAATTTTCAACTAAAAATTAAAAAAAATAAATTTTTTAAACAAAGTGATGAATTTTAAACTAAAAAGATGAATTTTAACTAAAGTGATAAATATTTAATAGTAATAATTAAATTATTAAGCATAAAGATACATTTTCAAAGAAGAAGATTCATGTTCGACCAAAAAATAAGAAATTTTTTTAACAAAATACATAATTTTTTTATTCAAATAAAAATGGAAAAATTTAATTTTCAGTTAAATTTCAATCAATCTAATTAACTTTTAACTAAAATTATGAATGTTCAACAAGAATAGTAGAATTTTCAAATAAAATAATGGAATATTCATTTTGAATAGTTACATTTATAGTTGCAAAAAAATAATTTTTAATACAAAAATTCTTTTTAATTAAAAAAAACTATTTTCCAAAAATATAGTTTCATTCACAGTAAGTAATGAGTTTTCAACTAAAAGTATAAATCTTTCACTAGAATAATTGAATTTTCAAATAAAATATTAATTTAATTTAATATGATAGTCAAATTTCTAGTTTAAAAATATTAATTCATTAATTTACGATTGTTTTACAATTTTTGACTTAAAATTTAATTATTAAGTTTTGGTTGACAATTTTTGTTTAGTTAAAAATAAAACTTTTTGGTTTAAATTTGAATTACTCTATTTGAAAATTTAACTTTTTTTTAAAACAGTGTATTTACATTGAATTTTTTTTAAAACTGAAAATGGAAATTGATTTATTTGATTCTGAACATTAATATTTTTAAACTAGAAATTTGACTATCATATTAAATTAAATTTTTTAAATTGATGTTCCAAACAAAAAAGATAAATTTTGAACTAAAATGATGGAATATTTAATTGAAATATTTACATTTTCATTTTTGAAAATATTTCAATAAAAAACTAATTTAAAACCAAATGGTAACATTTTCACAAAAGGCAATAATTTTTGAACCTTCAAATTATAAATTTTCAGCTGGAATCATTGAATTTTAAACAAAAAGATAAATTTTTAACTAAAATTATGAATATTTCACTAGAATAATTGAATTTTCAAATAAACATATTAATTTAATTTATTTAAATAATTTAAAATTGAACTCTTTTTTTTAATTGTGTATTTATATTGATTTTCCATTTTCAGTTTAATCAAAAATGCAATATAAATACACTATTTTAAAAAATAAGTTAAATTTTCAAACAAAGTAATTAGTTTTTAACTAAAATGATAAATTTTTAAATAGAATAATTAAATTTTAAACCAAAAGGTTTCAATTTTTAACTAAAAAAGATCAAAATTTCCAACAAAAACTTAAATAGTTAAATTTCAAGTAAAAAGTTGTAAATTAATTGTAGACTAATGAATCTTTAAGAGGAAAAGTTGAATTTTCATCTAAAGTAATCAAGTTTTAACTAGAATAATTGAATTTTAAACAACAAAATTTTTAATGAAATATAATCATTTCTACCAAAAAAAGATGAATTTTTAACGGAAAGAGTTTTTAACCATTTTATGATCAAACATTGAATAGATAAATTTCTAGTGAAAAAATGGATGTTCCAAACTAAAAAGATAAATTTTGAACTTAAAAGATAGAATATTTAATTTAAATATTTACATTTTTAGTTTTCAAAATATTTAAAAAAAACTAATTTTCAAAAAAAAGGTTACATTTTCAAAAAAGGCAACAAATTTTCAACCTTCAAATTATGAATTTTCAGCTGGAATAATTGAATTTTAAACAAAAACATGAATTTCCAAATAAACATATTAATTTAATTTAATTTAATAGTTAAATTTCTAGTTAAAAAATTGATGTTCACAATCAAATAAATTAATTTCCATTTTCAGTTTAAACAAAAATTCAATATAAATACACTATTAAAAAAAAAAAGAGTTAAATTTTCAAATAGAGCAATTAAAATTTAAACCAAAAAGTTTCATTTTTAACTAAAAAAAATATATAAACTGTCAACCAAAACTTAAATAATTAAATTTAAAATAAAAAAAATTTAATTAATTGTAAACTAATGAATCTTGAAGTGGCGAAGTTTCATTTTCATTTAAACTAATCAAGTTTTAATCAGAACAATTGAATTTTAAACAAGAAAATTTTTATTGAAAAATAATCATTCCTACCAAAAAAGACGAATTTTTAACGAAAAAAGATCAGCTTTCAACTAAACATTGAATAGATAAATTTCTAGTGAAAAAAATTAATGTTTTAAACTAAGATAAATTTTAAACTAAAATGATGGAATATTTAATTGAAATATTTACATTTTCAGTTTTGAAAATATTTCAACAAAAAAATGGTTACATTTTCAAAAAAGGCAATAAATTTTGAACCTTCAAATTATAAATTTTCAGCTGGAATCATTGAATTTTAAACAAAAAGATGAATTTTTAACTAAAATTATGAATCATTCACTAGAATAATTGAATTTTCAAATAAATTGATGTCAAATCAATTGATGACAATCAAATAAATGAATTTCCATTTTCAGTTTAAACAAAAGATCAATATAAATACAATGTTTTAAAAAAGTTAAACTTTTAAACAAAGTAATTAGTTATCAACTTATCAAAGACGAATTTTCGACGAAAAAGATCAATTTTCAACCAACCATTGAATAGATAAATTTCTAGTGAAAAAAATTAATGTTCCAAACTAAGAAGAGAAATTTTTAACTAAAATGATGGAATATTTAATTGAAACATTTACATTTTCAGTTTTGAAAATATTTCAATAAAACACTAATGTTCTAAAAAAAATGGTTACATTTTCAAAAAAGGCAATACATTTTTAATCTTCAAAACAGTGCGTTAAAGGAGAAATGAACATTCTTAAATAATTTTTAGTTTCTAGAAAAGTTTTGCCAGTTATTGCTGGTAGAATTAGGCAGTGTCCGAAAACTTCATTTTCAAAATTCCCTGATATTTCCTTGACTAATTTTTCATTTTCCTTAATCATAAATTTTCAAATACCAGCATTTCAATCTTTTAATATTTTAAACACAAAATCTTTTAGAAGCAGAATAAAACAGAATAATTTTTTCAGAGAAAAATTTAAATGTTCAAATGTATTGATTTATTTTAAACAAAAAATTTTTTTCTGATATTAAAGATTACTTTTTAAAATACTTAAATTTTTAACATAATAGTTAAAGTTTTGACCTATGAAGATAAATTTTCAACAAAAAAGTATCATAGTTTAAATTTCATTTAAAAAAAATTGAATTTATACAAAGAAAAAGATTTTTAAAACCTAGAAGACGAATTTTCAACAAATAATGATTTTTCACTCAAAAAAAAAAGTTTATCTAAACTATTGAAACTTTAAGCCGAAAGGCGAATTTAGTCTACAAAAATTAAATTTTTAAACGAATATATGGCTTAAGAAACTTATTTTTTTATTGAAAAATAAAAATTTTTCAAGCAAAAAAAAAAAAATTTTCGACTAAACAGTTAAATTTTCAACTAAAGACAAGTCTTCAAACAAAAAAATTGATTTTTTAGCAATGTTTTTAACTTTTACACAAGTAGTTGAATTATCAATTACAAAGGTTTTTTTTTAACATAATAGTTCAACTTTCAACCAAAGAAACGATTTTCTAAACTAATAATATAAATCTTCATGAAAAAGAATGATTTCTTAACAAAGTGATTCAACCAAATCTTTCAAACAAAAAAGTTGAATACTCAAGCAAAGAAGAATCATTTTTTACCAAAAACTTGCATTTTTATTTAAAAAAATGATATTTCTACTAAAAAAGATAAAATTTTAAATCAAAGATAAATTTTTAAAAAAATATTTGCATTTTTATCCAAAAAAGATGAAATTTTTCTTAAAACGGATTAATTTTTATTTAAAAAAAAAAATCAGAACAGTAGTTCAATTTTGATCCAAAAAAGATTTCAGATTACTTTTCGAGATTAAAAGATCAATTTTTAACAAGAAATAAGTATCTACCAAAAAATTAAATTTTCAATTTAAAAAGACGAATTTTTTCAACCAGAAAGAATGTTTTTTTAACCAAATAGTCGAACCCTATCGAATTGATCCATTTTCATCCCAAAAATATAAAATTTCTTTTAAAACAGATGAATTTTCATTTAAAAAAATTAAATAGTTGAATTTTCTTTTAAAAAAAATTCAAATTGACTTTTCAAGATGAAAATATAAATTTTCAAACAAGAAATTATTTCCCATGAAAAAAATTGAATTTTCTAATCCAAAAAGACGAATTTTAAAACAATTAGTTGAATTTTTATCCAAATAAGATTCCTGGTGACTGTTCATGATCAAAATATGAATTATTTAACAAAAAATAGGTTTTTACAAAAAAATTGAATTCTCAATTCAAAAAGATGATTTTTTTTCTACCAGAAAGAAGGATTTTTTGAACAAAATAGTAGAATTCTCTAACGATTAGTTGCATTTTTATTCATTAAAGATGAAATTTGTAACAAAACAGAGAATTTTTTAATAAAAAAACTACACATTTTTTTGAAAGTAGAATTTTTACACAAAAAAATATTCCAGTTGACTTTTTGAGATCAAAATATGAATTTTTTAAACAAAAAAAAACTTCTACGAAAAACACTGAAATTACAATTTAAAAAGACGGATTTTTTCCATCAAAAAAGATGAATTTCTAACAAAATAGTTGAGTCCTCCACCAAATAGTTGTATTTTTATTCATTAAAGATGAATATTGTAACTAAACAGAGGAATTTTTAATAAAAAAGGACACATTTTTTTAAATTTGATCTTTTATCCATAAAAAATTTCATTTTTTTTCAAACAGCAAAATATAAATTTTAAACAAAAAATCAATATTCCACGAAAAATTTAAATTTTCAACAAGACAGTAGAATTTTCAACCAAACAGTCTGTCTTTTGAAGAAAATATTTTAATTTTCAACCAAAAAGATGCATTTTTTATCCAAAAAATATGACATTTCTCTTAAAACATATGAATTTTCATCCCAAGAAAATTCACATTGCCTTTGAAAGATCAAAATACAAATTTTCAAATAAGAAATAAGTTTCAATGAAAAAATTGAATTTTCAATCCAAAAAGACGAATTTTAAACAATTAATTGAATTTTTAACCAAAAAAGATTCCAGTTAACTTTTTGAGATCAAAATATGATTTTTTTAACAAAAATAAACTTCTACGAAAAATACTGAAATTAAAATTTAAAAAGACGGATTTTTTCCACCAAAAAGATGAATTTCTAACAAAAAAGTTGAATCCTCCACCAAATAGTTGCATTTTTATTCATTAAAGATGAAATTTGTACCTAAACAGAGGAATTTTTTAATAAAAAAGGACACATTTTTTTAAATTTGATCTTTTATCCATAAAAAATTTCATTTTTTTCAAACAGCAAAATATAAATTTTAAACAAAAAATCAATATTCCACGAAAAATTTAAATTTTCAACAAGACAGTAGAATTTTCAACCAAACCAGAAGATGCATTTTTTATCCAAAAAATATGACATTTCTCTTAAAACAGATGAATTTTCATTTTAAAAAATAAAATAGTTGAATTTTTATCCAAAAAAGATTCAAATTGACTTTTCAAGATGAAAATATAAATTTTTAAACAAAAAATAAGTTTCCTTAAAAAAAATTGAATTTTAATCCAAAAAGACGAATTTTAAACAAATAGTTGAATTGTTATCAAAAAAAATATTCCTGATAACTTTTCATGATCAAAATATGAATTATTTAACAAAAAAAAAGATTTTTACGAAAAAATTGAATTCTCAATTCAAAACGACGTTTATTTTGCAACCAGAAAGAATAAATTTTTAACAAAATAGTAGAGTTCTCTAACGATAACTTGCATTTTTATTCATTAAAGATGAAATTTGTACCTAAACAGAGGAATTTTTTATAAGAAACGAAACATTTTTTTGAAAGTAGAACTTTAACACAAAAAAGATTCCAGTTGACTTTTTGAGATCAAAATATGAATTTTTTTAAACCAAAACGGTTGAATTTCTAACAAAATAGTTGAATCCTCTACCAAATAGTTGCAATTTTAACCTTGGAGGATGAAATTTGTAATTAAACATACGAATTTTTAATACAAAACGACATATTTTTTAAAGTTGATCTTTTATCCATAAAAGATTTCAGTTTATTTTTAAACACCAAAATATAAATTTTAAACAAAAAATCAATATTCCACAAAAAAAAATAATTTTTCTGACTTTTTAACAAAATATTTTCATTTTCAACCAAAAAGTTGCATTTTTATCCACGAAAGATAAAATTTCTCTTAAAACAGATGAATTTTAAGATTTTTAAAAATTCCAAAGAAGGTAAATATTTATCTAGAAAAGATTTCAGTTCTCTTTTCAACACAAAAATATTTAATTGAAACAAAAAGTATATTTTCTACAAAATAGTTAAATTTCGAACAACAAAAAACAGCATAATTTATAACCAAGAAATATGACTTTACAAACAAAATTGTTGAATTTTCAAAACAAAAAAAAACAGTTTAGTTCTTATCCAACCAAGATGTAATTTCTGCTAAACCAGGACATTTCTTCTAAAAGAAAATTAATTTTAAAAAACTTAAATTTAAGTTAACAAGATTGTTAAATTTTCAACCAAACAGTTACCTTTTTTCCAAGAAAAATGAAAATTCTACTAAAACAGTGACATTTTTAAATCAAAAAGACAAATTTTCAACCCGAAAAAAAGGTTGCCTTTTTAAAACAATTGTTAAATTATCAACAAAATAATAAAATTGACACTTTTCGTAGCAATTACACTATTTTGCTACTATTTTGAAAAAAAAATTTTCACAATTGTCAGCCAATTCCATTATTTCTTTACTTTTCTTGAAAATATATTTTTGAATTTCTTCTTTACTTGAATAAAATAATATGAAGTCCATCTCACTAGTTGATCTTTTAATAAAGAAAATATTGGAAAAGATTTTCATTTTTAATAAAAAAACATTTGAATTGAACCAAAAACGAATTTTCGATCAAACAGTTGTATTTTTAACCAAAAAATAGATTTTCTGACAAGAGGACCAATTTTCAACAAGATACACCAATTTTCAACCAAATAACTAAATTTTCTACTAAATTGTATTGATTTTTTTTAATTAAAAAAAAGAATTTACAACTAAAATTATGAGCCTTCAACGCAAAAATTAGGTTTTAAAAAAGTAGTTCAACTTTCAACCTAGAAGAATTTTGTAACAAAAAAGATAAATTTTTGACCAAAAATGTAATAGTTATTAAAAACTACTACCAACAGAAATTAATTTGAAACCAAAGACTTGCATTTTTAACGAAAAATTGATTTTCTACACACAAAAAATACGAATTTCCAACACAATGCCTCAATTTTCAACCAAATAGTGAAATTTTCTACTGAAATATTAAATTTTAGAGTCGCAAATATCAATTTTTCTTTCAAAACAGATTAATATTAAAGAAAAAGATTCATTTTTAAGAATTTTTCAAAAAGAGAATTGAATTTTCATCCAAAACGATTTCAATTGTCTTTTCAATACAAAAATCAGAATTTTAAACAACTCTTCAGAAAAAGAATAGTTTCCATTTTAAAAAGATTTTAGTTCACTTAGCAGCAACAAAATATGAATTTTAAATAAAAAGTTAATGTTTTACAAAAAAAGTTTTAACAAAAAATTGATTTTCTACACACAAAAAAGACGAATTTCTAACACAATACCTCAATTTTCAACCAAATAGTGAAATTTTCGACTGAAATATTAAATTTTAGAGCCGCAAATATCAATTTTTCTTCCAAAACAGATTAATATTAAAGAAAAAGATTCATTTTTAACAAATTTTCCAAAAGCGACTTGAATTTTCATCCAAAACGATTTCAATTCTAAAAAAATTTTACTTAACTTAGCAGCAACAAAATATGAATTTTAAATAAAAAGTTAATGTTTTACAAAAAGAGCTAAATTTGTAACCCGAAAATACGAATTAAAAAAAAAACAGTCCAATTTTCAACCAAAAAGGATATCTTAAGAAAAATGTTAAATCTTAAACCAAACAATTAAACTTATCAGTTTAAACAATAATTTTAAGAAAAAGTTTTTGCAAATTTGCAAAAATTGTGTACGTGAATTTTGATTAAAAAACTGGATTCTTCCTTTGTTCGGTAAAATGTTTTCTTTATTTGACGTCTACTGTCATTTTGTGATGTTATTTACACAAGAATCAGTGCGTTGAAGGATGAAAAAACATTATTATTGTACAGGCAGGACTACAAATTAATTACAATCAGGTCACACCACTCATAATCAAAAAAAGTGTAGTCACTTACAGGGTGTCTACTCAAATCCTCGACGAAAATTCCCTGAAAATCCCAGGTTTTCTTTAGGAATTTCAACTTTTTTCCAGGTATAGTTTTTCGCTAGTTTATCATAAATATGTTAAATATGTTAAATATGTTAAACAGGTTTTTTTCTTCAGTTTTTAGATTCAATTAATATGTTAAATTTCAGAAAGCGCTGAAAATTATATTACAAGATTTTCTTCAATATATTAGCACCATCGGTTAATTAAATAATTAAAATTGTGTGGATAAAACTTTTAATTCAATTTAATCAGTTGCAAATTCTTAAATTCTCAAGTAAAAATATTAAATTTTTAACGAGATAGATGAATTCTTAACCAAGAATAAACCAAAGAATAAAAAAATACAACAAAGTATTTTTACTTTCAACCAAAAAAATGAATTATTAATTCAAATGATAAATATTGAACTTGAATATTTAAATTATTAAGCAGAAAGATGAATTTTCAAAGTTGAAGATTAATGTGCTACCAAAAAGACCATTTTTCAACCAAATGCATAAATTTTTTATTTAAATCAAAATGGAAAATTTAAATTTTCAGTTAAAAAATTAATTTTCAATCAAACTTATGAATTTTCAACGAGAATGGTAGAATTTTAAGCTGAAAATAAGTTAAATTTTTTTTACAAAAATTCAATATAAATACACTATTTAAACAAATAAGTTAAATTTTCAAACAAAGTAATTAGTTTTCAACTAAAATGATGAATCTTCAAAAAGAATAATTAAATTTCAAACCAAAAAGTTTCAATTTTTAACTAAAAATTATAAATTGTCAACCAAAACTTAAATAATTAAATTTCAAGTCAAAAGTGGTAAATTAATTGTAAACTAATGAATCTTTAAGAGGAAAAGTTAAATTTTCATCTACAATAATCAAGTATTAACTAGAATAATTGAATTTTAAACAACAACATTTTTAATGAAAAATTAACATTTCTATCAAAAAAGATGGATTTTTTAATGAAAAAAAGATCGGTTTTCAACCAAACGTTGAATAGATAAATTTCTAGTGGAAAAATTGGTGTTCCAAACTAAAAAGATAAATTTTTAACTAAAATGATGGAATATTTAATTGAAATATTTACATTTTCAGTTTTGAAAATATTTCAATAAAAAAACTAATTTTCAAAACAAAAAAATGGTTACATTTTCAAAAAAGGCAATAAATTTTCAACCTTTAAATTATAAATTTTCAGCTGGAATAATTGAATTTTAAACTAAAAGATGAATTTTTAAATAAAATTATAAATCTTTCACTAGAATAATTGAATTTTCAAATAAAAATATTAATTTAATTTAATAGTCAAATTTTTAGTTTAAATAATTCATGTTTAGAATCAAATAAAACTAAAAAGATCATTTTTCTACCAAAAAATGAGTATTAAAAATTTTACTTGAAAAATTTAATGTTAAATTTTCAGTTTAAAAAAATTGTTAAATTTTTAAACAAAGTAATAAATTTTCAAATAAAATGATAAATCTTCAAATAGAATAAATAAATTTTATACCAAAAAGATGAATTTTTATCTAAAAAAGATAAATTGTCAAACAAAACCTAAATAATTAAATTTCAAGTGAAAAAATTAATGTTTAACCAAACAGATAAATTCTCAACAATTTAGCATGTAATTTTTAATTCGAATAAGCTAAATTTTCAGTTAAAAATCTACTTTCAACAAAAAAAACTAACTTTTAAAAAAATTAGTTACATTTTCAAATAAAACGATGAATTTTCATATAAAGTTGTAAATATTTAAATGAAATAATTGAATTTTAAGCTAAACTAATGAATCTTTAAGAGGAATAGTTCAATTTTTATCTAGAATAAATTAATTTTAAACAACCAAATTTTTAATGAACAATAATTATTTCTACAAAAAAAAACGAATTTTTAACTAAAAAAGATCATTTTTTTAACCAAAAATTGAATAGATCAATTTTTAGTGGAAAAAATTTATATTCCTAATCAAAAAGATAAAAATTTTAACTAGAATGGTGTAATATTTAATTGAAATATTTCAATTTTCGGTTTTGAAAATATTTCAATAAAAAAAACTAATTTTCAAACAAAAATGGTTACATTTTCAAACCACACAATACATTTTCAACTAATCCTAAAGTGGAATAGTTGAATTTTAAACCAAATAAATTATTTTCAACTAAATTTAAGAATCTTCAACCAGAATAATTAAGTTTTTAAACAAAAAGATTTTTCAATAAAAAATTGAATAATTAATTTTTAGTAAAAAATTAATCTTCAACCAAAGAGATGAATTTTTATTTAAAATTATTGAATGTACAAATGGAATAATAGATGCTTTTTTTTTGTTTTAAAAACAAAATAATTTCCAACCAAAAAAGAAACAAATTTCCAACAAAATAGTTCAATTTTTGGCAAAAAATTCCTTTTTATCCAAAGTCAATAAGAAGTTTTTAATCAAGCAGCTCATTTTACAACAAAATTTTTAATAAAAAAAGATGCTTCTGAACCAATTTTTGTAACAAATAGATTAATTTTCTACAAAAAAATACCTGCATTTTTAACGAAATAATTTAATTTTCAATTAAAAAAGAAAATTTGCAACCAAATAATAGAACGCTGAACTAAAAAAAATAATGTTTCAACAGAAAATGGATTAGAAATATTTTTAGTTAAATTAATTTTAAGCCAAACATAAAAGTTTTCAACTAAAACAATGAATCCTTAACTAAAATAGTTGAATTAAAATTTTTTTAATTAATTTTTATTAAAAAACATAAATTGTAATCCGAAATTTAAATATCAATGTTCACGCAAAAAAGACGATTTTCCAACTAAAAAAGATAAGTTTTTAACCAAAACTTTAATTCATTTTTAATAAAAAAAATAAATTTTCAAACAAAAAAGATAAATTTTTATTAAAAATTATTGAGTATTCAACTGGAATAATAGCTGCATTTTTAGTTTTAAAAACAAAGTAATTTACAACCAGAAAAGAAACAAATTTTTAACAAAATATTTCAATTTTCGCAAAAAATTCCTTTTCATAAAAAAAAAAGTTTTCAATCAAACAGCTCAATTTTCAAATGAATTTTTAATTATTTACGACTCAAAACTGTCAATTTTTAACCGAAACTAGAATATTTAAATTTTAATTTAAAATATTAATTTCAAACCTAAGAAAAACTACTTCTCAACAAAATAGTTAAATATAGTAATATAATGCTACTTTTATCAATTTTAATAAGATTAATTTTCAACAAAAAAAGATTACTTTTCTACTAAGAAAATAAAAAATTACAACCGTAAATGAATTAGTAAAACTGAATGAATCTTCAACTGAAATAGTTGAATTTAAAATTTAAAAGATTTAATCTATTATCAACCGCTTTTTAATAAATTAAGTTTCAACTGGAATAATAGTTGGATTTTTAGTTTTAAAAACAAAATAATTTCCAACCAAAAAACAAACAAATTTTTAGCAATATATATACAATTTTCGGCACAAAGTTTCTTTTCATTCAAAGAAAAAACAAGTTTTCAATCAAAGAGCTCATTTTTCAACTACATTTTTAATTAAAATTCAAAAAAAATTACAACCGTCAATTTATTAGTAAAATTTGTAGCAATTGTAAAATTGTTTTAAATACAGAATAACTTCCATCCAAAAAAGAAACAAGTTTTTAAGAAAATATTTCAATTTTTGGCAAAAATTCCTTTTCATCCAAAGAAAAAACAAGTTTTCAATCAAATAGCTCATTTTTCAACTACATTTTTAATTAAAATTAAAAAAACATTACAACCGTAAATTGATTAGTAAAATTTGTAGTTAAAAAGTTAATTTTAAACCAAACATAAGAGCTTTCAACTAAAACCATGAATTATCAACTGAAATAGTTGAATTTAAAATTTTAAAAATTTAATCTATAATCAACTGCTTTTTAATTTGGATTTTTAAGTTGTATTTTTAGTTTTAAAAACAAAATAATTTCCATCCAAAAAATAAACAAATTTTTAGCAATATATTTAAAATTTTCGGCACAAAATTTCTTTTCATTCAAAGAAAAAAACAGTTTTCAATGAAAGAGCTCATTTTTCAACTACATTTTTAATTAAAATTCAAAAAAAATTACAACCGTCAATTTATTAGTAAAATTTGTAGCAATTGTAAAATTGTTTTAAATACAGAATAACTTCCATCCAAAAAAGAAACAAGTTTTTAAGAAAATATTTCAATTTTTGGCAAAAATTCCTTTTCATCCAAAGAAAAAACAAGTTTTCAATCAAATAGCTCATTTTTCAACTACATTTTTAATTAAAATTAAAAAAACATTACAACCGTAAATTGATTAGTAAAATTTGTAGTTAAAAAGTTAATTTTAAACCAAACATAAGAGCTTTCAACTAAAACCATGAATTATCAACTGAAATAGTTGAATTTAAAATTTTAAAAATTTAATCTATAATCAACTGCTTTTTAATTTGGATTTTTAAGTTGTATTTTTAGTTTTAAAAACAAAATAATTTCCATCCAAAAAATAAACAAATTTTTAGCAATATATTTAAAATTTTCGGCACAAAATTTCTTTTCATTCAAAGAAAAAAACAGTTTTCAATCAAAGAGCTCATTTTTCAACTACATTTCTAATTTAAATTCAAAGAAAAAAAATTACAACCGTAAATTGATTAGTAAAATTTGTAGTTAAAAAGTTAATTTTAAACAAAGCATAAGAGCTTTCAACTAAAACAACGAATCTTTAATTGAAATAGTTGAATTTAAACATTAAAAAATTAAATATATTATCAACCGCAATTTAAATAATTCATTTTTAACTGGAATAATAGTTGGATTTTTAGTTTTAAAAACAAAATAATTTGCAACAATAAAAGAAATAAATTTTTAACAAAATATTTCAATTTTCGGCAAAAAATTTCTTTTTATTCAAAGAAAAAATAAGTTTAAAATCAAATAGCTCATTTTACAACTACATTTTTATTTAAAACTAAAACAATGAATCTCCAACTGAAATAATTGAATTTAAAAATTACAAAATTTAATAAATTATCAACCGCAATTTAAATAATTCAGTTTCAACTGAATAATAGTTGGATTTTTAGTTTTAAAAACAAAATAATTTGCAAAAAAATAAGTTTTAAATCAAAAAGCTCATTTTACAACATTTTTAATTAAAGCGATGCTTGTGAACCAAAACTTAAATACTTAAGTTTTTAGTTAAAAAAAAACAATATTGAAACAAAAAGATTTATTTTAACCCAGTAACTTGAATTTTCAGCTAAAAACTGTCAATTTTCAACCAAAACTGGAATAGTTAAACTTTAAGTTAAAATATTAATTTCAAATCAACGAAAAACTGGTTCTCAATAAAATAGTTAAAAACAGTAATAATAAAAATCTACTATAATAAACAAAGAATCATTTTTATTAAATTTTAACGAGGGTAGACACCCTGCACTCAGATCCTTCTCACACAATATTGCGCAGTTTTAAAGAACTAAAAATTCATTCACGCAGTTTATACATCTTCGACGTAACTTTCGATTTTTCAATTCTAGACCTAACATTCGCTTTCTCATTATCGACTCAACATTCCGTTTTTTTTTTGTTTTTTTGTTTTTTTGTCAATAATAATTACCGGGCCTTCTGATGGAATAAAGGAAGCAATTTTCAAGGGTAAGTTGAATACCTTTTAAGAGGCTCTTTTCAAACGAGTGGAAAATTAGCTGACTACTACTACTACTACGATCGATCCATAAACCAGGGTCTGCCGTCATTGGTACGTCGTTTTGTCAGAATATCACAGCCTGTTTCTGTGACCAGAAGAGTTTGCTCAAACTGTGCTGACCACAATCCGTCTGTGGTCACGGCTGTCCAATTGTCGGGCCACATATCGCTTTTCCACGTTCCTTGAGATATCATTGGCTCAATTGTAAAACAATGGCCGGCTTTCATCACACCCACTGCTTTGTTCTCTGAAATTATAATAATTTTTGTTAAAAAACGGGATCGCTAATAATGTCTACTTTCAAAAATCCGTCACTTTTTCAATTAAATTCAAGCTCAAAGGGTAAAAAAAATTTATAAGACTCTAAAACAATTCAAGTTAAAGTCAAAAGAACTAGATTGATTTTCAGAATTCAAAAGCATTCAGGGTAAATTAATAAGAATTCACTTTGAATTAAAAAAAAAATCAAATAAATTCAAACCTTTGAAGGCCTACTAATTTCGAATCAAGAATTGACTAATGACTACAAAACAATTCATAAGAATTTAATTGAATTGGGAAAAATTGAAAAAAAATCGAAAAAGATCATTGATGTTAGTAAAATTTAAGTGAATTTAAAAAGCAATCAAAGAATTGAAAATAAATAAAAAATATGAGAAAATTAAAAAGAAATCCATTCACTTAAGTAAAATTGAGTAAATTTAGAAGAATCTAAAGGAATTGAGAAGAATTTTATCAAACAATTAAAAATATGAAAAAATTCTTTAAATAAAATAAAAGTGAAATGAATTCAGAAAAATTAAAAGAGCGTTCAAAGGAATTTGATGAAAATCCTAGGAATTCAACGTGTGATTAAAAAACTTCAAGATCAATTTAATAAAAACTTTAAAAAATAAGAAAATAAATAAATCCATTGAATTAAGTAGAATTTAGTAAATTTAGAAGAATTAAAGTGAATTAAAAAATTACAAATAATTTAAAAGTTAATATATAAAATAATACAATGATATAATAATAATATTATAAATAATGTAAATATAATATAATATAAACATATAATATAATTATATATAATAAAGTCAAGTAATTTATAACCAAAAAAGTGACTAATGACTACAAAATAATTTAGATGAATTGGGCAAATCTAAAAGGAAAATCGAAAAATTTCATTTCTTTGAGTGAAATTTAATTGAATTTAGAAGAATGTAAGGGAAATTAGAAGAATTCGATAAAATTCGTAAAAACTTAGGCTAAATTAAAAAAGAAATAAAACGAATTGAAAACCATGCAAAAATATGAAAAAATTCTTTGAATTCAGTAAGTTTGAAATGAGTTGAGAAAAATTAAAAGGGCATTCAAAAGAATTTGATGAAATTCTAAGGAATTTAAGGTGAGTTTCCAAGTCTCCAAGATTAATTAAATAAATAATTTTAAGAAATCAATTGAATTGAGTAAAATTTAGTAAAATTAAAAGAATTCAGTGTAAATTCCAAAGAAAATTTCTAATCTTTGAAACTGTACTAATTTCTAATAAAAAAGTGACGAATGACTACAAAACAATTCAAAGGAATTCAAATGAATTGAGAAAAATTGAAAAAAAAATTGTAAAAGTACATTTATTTCAGTAAAATTTGGGTGACTTTAGAAGAATTTAACCGAAATGGGAAGAATTTGATGAAATTCATAAAAAATTAAGCTCCATTAAAAAGCAATCAAGAGAAGTGAATACAATAATGCAAGGGAATGCCAATAAATTTAAAAGAATTCAGGGTTAATTCAAAAAAAGTTCAAACTACCTCAAATCACTGAAAACCCTAATAACTTCTAACCCAAAAAGTGACTAATGACTTAAAAAAGAATTTAAAGAACTAGATTTTTTAAATCAGAACAATCCAATTATTTCAGTAAAATTTGATTTAATTTAGAAGAACTTAAGGGAAATTAGAAGAATTCGATGAAATTTACAAAAAGTTAAGCTGAATTTGAAAACAAATAAAGTAAATTGAAAACAATCAAAAAGTATGAAAAAATTATTTAAAATCAGCAAATTTGAAATGAGTTGCGAAAAATTAAAAGGGCATTCAAAAGAATGTAATTAGATTCCTACGAATTTAAGGTGAATTTCCAAGTCTCCAAGATGAATTAAATAAACAATTTAAACAATCCATTGAATTGAGTAAATTTGAGTAAATTTAGAAGAATTTAAAAGAAAATTCAAGAGAATTCCAGAGAATTCGAAAGCGTTCAGGGTAAATTAATAAGAATTCACTGTGAATTAAAAAAATCAAATAACTTCAAATCTTTGAAAGCCTACTAATTTCTTATAAAAAAGTTCCTAATTACTACAAAATAATTCAAAAGAATTCAATTGAATTGGGATAAATTGCAAGAAAAATCGAAAAAGTTTATTTATTTCAGTAAAATTTAAGTGAATTTAAAAATCAATCAAAGAATTGAAAATAAATAAAAAATATGACAAAATTAAAAAGAAATACATTAAATTAAGTAGAATTAAGGAAATTTAGAAGAATTCAGGGGATTTAGAAGAATTCAGGGGATTTGGAAGAATTCAAACAAGTTCACTCAAAAATTAAGCTGAATTTAAAAAGAAATAAAGTGAATTAAAAACAATTAAAAATATGAAAAAATTCTTTAAATACAGTAAAACTGAAATTATTTCAGAAAAATTAAAAGGGCATTCAAAAGAATTTGATAAAATTCCAAGGAATTTAAGGTGAGTTTCCCAGTCTCCAAGATGAATTAAATAAATAATTTTTAAAAATCCATTGAATTGAGTAAATTTTAGTAAATTGATACGAATTTAAAAGAGTTAACAAAATTCATGAGAACTCCAGAGAATTCAAAAGCATTCAGAGTAAAATAATAATAATTCACTGTGCATTAAAAAAATTAAATAACTTCAAATCTTTAAAAGTGTAATAATTTCTAATAAAGAAGTTGACTAATGACTACAACACAATTCAAAAATTTTAATTGAATTGGGAAAAATTGAAAGAAAAATCGAAAAAGTTAATTTATTTCAGTAATATTTGAGTGAAATTTAATTGAATTTAGAAGAATTTAAGGGAAATGAGAAGAATTTGATAAATTTCATAAAAAGTTAGGCTGAATTTAAAAAGATATAAAGTGAATTGAATACCATGCACAAATATGAAAAAATCGTTGAATTCAGCAAGTTTGAAATGAGTTAAGAAAAATTAAAAGGGCATTCAAAACAATTTGATAAAATTCCAAGGAATTTACGGTGAGTTTCAAAGTCTACAAGATAAATTAAATAAACAATTTTAAGAAATTCATCGAATTGAGTAAAATTTAGTAAATTTAGAAGAATTAAAGTGAATTAACAAAAATTAAAGAGAATTTAAGAGAATTAAAAAGCATTCAGGGTAAACTGATAAGAATTCACAGTGAATTCGAAAACAATTTCAAATCTTTGAAACTGTACTAATTTCGAATAAAAAAGTGACGAATGACTACAGAACAATTTAAGAGAATTTAAATGAATTGAGAAAATTTTTTAAAAAATCGCAAAAGTACATTTATTTCAGTGAAATTTGGATCAGTTTAGGAGAATTTAACGAATATGGGAAATAAGAAGAATTTGATGAAATTCACAAAAAAATAAACTGAATTTAAAAAGAAATAAATTAAATTGAAGAAAATTAAAAAATATGAAAAAATTATTTAAATACAGTAAAATTAAAGAGTTCAGAAAGATTAAAAGGGCATTCAAAGGAATTTGACGAAATGCCTGGGAATCCAAGGTGGGTTAAAAGACTTCTGGATCAATTTAATACAAACTTTAAAAAATAAAAATAAATAAATCCATTGAATTAGGTAGAATTTAGTAAATTTAGAAGAATTAAAATGAATTAACCAAATTCCAAAGAATTTAAAAGAATTCAGGGTAAAGTAATAAGAATTTAGGGAGAATTCAAAAGAAATTTCAAATAACTTCAAATCTTTCAAACGCTACTAATTTCTAACCAAAAAAGTGACTAATGACTACAACAAATTTTTAAATAATTTAGATGAATTGGGAAAATTTAAAAGAAAAATCGAGAAATTTCATTTATTTAAGTGGAATTTATTTGAATTTTCAAGGATTTGAGGGAAATGAGAAGAATTCGAACAAATTCACTCAAAAATTAAGCTGAATTTAAAAATAAATAAAGTGAATTGAAAACAATTAAAAATACGAAAATATTCTTCAAATACAGTAAAACTGAGATGAATTCAGAAAAATTAAAATGGCATTCAAAGGAATTGGATGAAATGCCTGGAAATTAAAAGTGTGGTTAAAAAACTTCAGGATCAATTTAATAAAAAGTTTTTAAAAAAATTAATAAATCCATTGAATTAAGTAGAATTTAGTAAATATAAATAAAATCAGAATAATTAAAGCGAATATATAATATAATACATAATATATATATATATAATAAAGTCAAGTAATTTCTAATGAAAAAAGTGACTAATGACTACAAAAAAATTCAAAATAATTTAGATGAATTGGCCAAAATTAAAAGAAAAATCAAAAAAGTTTATTTATTTAAGTCAAACTTAAATTGAAGGGAAAAGAGAAGAATTCAATAAAATTCATAAAAAATTAGGCTGAATTTAAAAGGAAATAAATTTAATTGAAAACCATTCAAATATATGAAAAAATACTTTGAATTCAGTACGTTTGAAATGAGTTCAGAAAAATTAAAATGGCATTCAAAAGAATTTGATGAAGTTTCAAGGAATTTAAGGTGATTGTTCAAGTCTCCAAGATGAATTAAATAAACAATTTTAAAAATCCATTGTAAATTTGAGTAAATTTAGAAGAAATTGAAAGAATTAACAAAATTCAAGAGAATTCCAGAGAATTCAAAAGCATTCAGGGTAAACTCATAAGAATTCAGAATGAATTCGAAAACAAATTTTAAATCTTTGCCACTGTAATAATTTCTAATAAAAAAGTGATGAATGACTATAGAACAATTAAAAATAATTTAAATGAATTGAGACAAATTGAAAGAAATATCGAAAAAGTACATTTATTTCAGTAAAATTTAAGTGCATTTAGGAGAATGTAACGGAACGGGGAAGAATTTGATGAAGCTTATAAAAAAATTAAGCTGCATTAAAAAAAAATCAAGAGAATTGAAAAAAAAAACAAAAAATATGAAAAAATGCAAAAGAAATCCTTTGACTTAAGTAGAATTGATTAAATTTTGAAGAATTAAAGTGAATTAAATAATGTAAGGAAATGCCAAAGAATTTAAAAGAATTCAGGGTTAATTCAAAAAAAGTTCAAACTACCTCAAATAATTGAAAACCCTAATAACTTCTAACCCAAAAAGTGACTAATGGCTAAAAAAAGAATTTAAAGAACTAGATTTTTTAAATCAGAACAATCCAATTATTTCAGTAAAATTTGATTTAATTTAGAAGAACTTAAGGGAAATTAGAAGAATTCGATGAAATTTACAAAAAAATTAAGCAGAATTTAAAAAGAAAATAAATTAATTAAAAACCATTCAAAAATATGAAAAAATACTTGGAATTCAGTACGTTTGAAATGGGGTGAGAAAAATTAAAAGGGCATTCAAAAGAATTTAATTAGATTCCTACGAATTTAAGGTGATTTTCCAAGTCTCCAAGATGAATTAAATAAACAATTTAAAACGTCCATTGAATTGAGTAAATTTTAGTAAATTTAGAAGAATTTAAAAGAATTAACAAAATTCAAGAGAATTTCAGAGAATTCGAAAGCGTTTAGGGTAAATTAATAAGAATTTACTGTGAATTAAAACAAAAATCAAATAACTTCAAATCTTTGAAATCAAACTAATTTCTAATAAAAAAGTGACTAATGGCTACAAAACAATTCAAAAGAATTTAATTGAATTGGGAATTTAAAAATCAATCAAAGAATTGAAAATAAATAAAAAATATGACAAAATTAAAAAGAAATCCATTGACTGAAGTAGAATTGAATAAATTTAGAAGAATTTAAGGGAATTGAGAAGAAGTCTATCAAATTTACTCAAAAATTATGCTGAATTTAAAAAGAAATAAAGTGACTTGAACCAATTAAAAAATATGCAAAAATTCTTTAAATACAGTAAAACTAAAATAAATTCAGTAAAATTAAAAGGGCATTCAAAGAAAAAAGTTCCAAATAATTTAAAAGTAAAGTAATATATAATATATAATAATATAAATAATATATAATAATATATAAGTAATATATAATAAGGTCAAGTAATTTCTAACCAAAAAAGTGGCTACAAAAAAATTCAAAATAATTTAGAAGAATTTAAGGGAAATGAGAAGAATTCGATAAATTTCATAAAAAAATTAGGCTGAATTTAAAAATAAAGGAAGTTAATTAAAAATCATGCAAAAATATGAAAAAATTCTTTGAATTCAGTAAGTTTTAAATGAGTTGAGAAAAATTAAAAGGTCATTCAAAAGAATTTGATGAAATTCCGACGAATTTAAGGTTTATTTTTTTAATTTTATTTTATTATTTATTTTGATTATTTTATATTATTTAAGTCTTTAAAATTGCATTTTAAAATTCTTTTAAATTAAAATATACGCTTAAAAATTAAATATCTAAAATAGAAAATGTTTGAAGTGAAATATTTTCAAATTATGCATTCTAAATTTAATGATATCATGATTCAAAAAAGGATAAAAATTTAACTAATTATTTAAAAAACGGTTAAAATCAAAGTTGGGCAGAGATTTTTTTTTAATGTTCACGGTCAAAAAATAATTTCACTGTCATTTCCCGGTTTCCTGTTCAAGTCGCCATCGTGATTGACTGAAAGATTTAAGTTACTTTTCGCATTTCTATAAAATAACTTTTAAAAGAAAAAAAATTAATTCAAGGTTCTCGTAAAAAATTCAAGGAGATTTGCAGGTTTTTAGGGTTCAAAACATTCAAAAAGTATTCCGGGTTTCAAGGTCGCTGGACACCCTGGTATATGATTCTTGGAAAAAGAATCGAAACTTTTTAACAGGATGTCCAGCGATTCCTAGCAACAAAATTGAATGTCTTTTCGAGCTTTTGCAATTTAAAAAATCAAGTTTTTTCAGATCTTTTTTTGCATCAAATAATCAAAAAACCATTTGTTCTTCATGTGAAAGATGAGATATTTCATTTTTTTTATTGACCAACAATTTCTAACGAAAGCAGATAAATAAATTAAAATATTCTTAATTTTTGCGAAAATAAGTCATATTTGTGAAATCTTTGTGAAATTTCTTTAATCTTTTTAAATCTTCGTGAGTTCTTTGAAATATTTTACAGTATTTGAAAATTTGGTGAGACCTTAAAATTTCTGTGAAACCTTTTAAAACTTTTGTAACATTTTTGAAATCCTTAAATTCTTTGAAATCTTTGAAATCTTTGTGAAATCTCTTTCTCTAATCTTTGTTTGTGAAAGCTTTTGTGTAAATTTGAAATCACTTAAATCTTTTGAAATCTTTTCAAATTTATTGATACCTTTTGAAAATGTTTAAAATCTTTGAAAGTTTCAAATTCTTTAAATCTTCTAAACTCCTTAATAATTCTTTGAATAATTGTTAAATCTTTCCTACATCTTTTGTATTTATTTTAATTCACTGGAATATTTAAAACCTATGTGAAACATTTTGAAGTTTTCTAAAAAAAAATGTGAACTCCTTTAAAATCTCTTGAATGTTTTGTATTTCGGTGTTCTGTACCCTTCTTGAAATCTTTGGAATTTTTGAAATCTTTTTAAATCCTTATGGATTATTTGGAATATTCATGGAATCTATCTGAAATCTTTAGTATGTGTTTGAAATCATTGAAATATTTGAAATCTCTGTGAAATATTTTGAAATCTTCAAGCGAATTTGTAATCCTTCAAAATCTTTAAAATGTTTTGAAAAATCTTTGAAATTTAGTGTACTTTTTTAAATCTTTGTGAAATTTTTAAAATGTTTGTAAAATGTTTTGTATTGATTTGGAATCATTACAACATGTAAACTCTTTATGAAATCTTTTGAAATCTTTAAAATTTTTGGTAAAATCTTCGAAATCCTGGAAATCTTTTGAAATTTTCTAAACACCTTTGAAATCGTTTAAATTTTTAAACTGTTTTGAAAAGTCTTTGAAATCTGGTGTACTTTTTGAAATCTTAACAATATTTGTGAAATCTTTTGTGGTAATTTGAAATCTTTATTAAATCCTTTGAAATCTTTTAAAATGTTGGTAAAATCTTTGAAATCATTGGAATCTTTTGAAATTTTCTAAGCAAATTTGAGATCGTTTAAAATGTTTTGAAAAATCTTTGAAACATGGTGTACTGTCCCTTTTCAAAACTTTTATGAAATATTTGAAATATTTGTAAAATCTCCTTTATTTATTTGAAATCAATAAAATATTTGAAATCTTTTTAAAATCTTTGAAAATCTTGAAAAATTTTTGAAACGTTTTGAAATATTTTGAAATTTTTATGAAGTCATTGGAATCTTTTGAAATCTCAAATTTTTTGAAACCTTTTGAAATTGTTTAAAATTCTTGAAATCTGGTGCAATATACCCTTTTTAAAATCTTTGAAACCTTCTGAAATCCTAATTAATTCTTTGAAATATTTGCGAAATCTTCTTGAAATATTTTGAAATCTTTTTAAAAAATTTAAATCATTGCAAACCTTTGAAACGCTCTGAAATCTTAGAAATATGATTTGTATTCTATACACTTTTTAAAATCTTTAAAATCCTTGAAATCTTCTGAAACTTTTTAAATCTTTGGCAGTTGCTTGAAGTATTTGTGAAATCTTTTGAAATCTTTTAAAACTTTGGTAAAATCTTTGTGAAATCTTTTGTAATCTTTTGAGATTTTGGAAAAATATTTAAAATCCTTGAAATCTTTTGAAGTCTTCTAGCAAATTTGAAATCGTTAAAAATATTTTAAAAATTTTAAAAAATCTTTAAAATCTTGAGTACTGTAGCTTTTAGAAACTTTTATAAAATCTTTGAAATCTTTGTAAAATCTTTTGCATTCATTTGAAATCATTAAAATATTTGAAATCTTTTTAAAATCTTTCAAATCCTTGAAATCTTTGTAAAATGTTTTGAAATAATTTGAAATTTTTATGAAATCTTTGAAATATTTTTGAAATCTTTCTTTAGTCTTTGTTTGTGAAATCTGCTGGGTTCATTTGAAATCATTGAAATCTTTTGAAATCTTAAATTGATTGAAATTTTTTTAAATTGTTTAAAATCTTTGAAATCTGGTGCAATAAACCCGTTTTAAAATATTTGAAATATTTTGAAATCCTTAGGAATTCTATTAAATATTTGTGAAATCTTTTGTATTTATTCAAAATCATTGAAATATTTGAAATCTGTGTGAAATATTTTAAAGTCTTCTAAAAAAATTGAAATCATTTCCAACCTTTGACATGGTCTGAAATTTTAGAAATCTGATTTAATATACCCTTTTTTAAACCTTCAAATATTCTGAATGTTTCTAAATCTCTAGGAAGTGTTTGAACTCTTAGATCTTTGAAATCTTTGTGACATTTTTTGAAATCTTTGTGAAATCTATTGTATTCATTTGAAATCATTAAAAAATTTGTGAAATCTTTTAAAATGTTGATAAATTTTGGTAAAATCTTTGAAAACCTTGAAATCTCTGTGAAATGTTTTGAAATATTTTGAAATCATCATGCAATCCTTGAAATCTTTTGAAATCTCAAATTTATTGAAACCTGTTACAATTGTTTAAATCTTTGAAATCTGGTGTAATATCCCCTTTTTGAAATTCTTCAAATCTCCTACAATCCTGCATCATTAATATATGTTTGAAGTCTTTGTCAAATATGTTGAAATCTTCTAAAACATTTTAAATGCTTTGAAATCATTTTAAAGTTTTAAAATCTTTATGAAATATTCGAAATCATTGTGAAATCTTGGTTTATGATTCTTGATACATGAATCGACAATTTATAAGAAAACTGTGGGAAATTGTCAGAATTCTCGATTTTACGTATTTTAGGGGATTTTATAAATTTAAGAAGTGGAAGAGGATTAAGAATAAAAAAATATTCCTGAAAAAAGAATGGAAACTTTGCAAGGAAAACGTGTCATAATTCTCGATTTTAAGTATTTTTATGGGTTTTTAGAAATTTAAGGGCGGGAAGAGGATTAGGTCTACTCATCTAAAAATTTTAAAGATTTAAAATTTTTCTTAAAGATTTCAATAAATTTCAGATTTTAATTATTTCTAATCAACATAAAAAATTTCACAAATATTTCAAGGATTTCATGAGGATATTACAAGATTTTACAGATTTTACAAAAGTTTTTAAATATTTTAAAACAGTTCAAAACTATTCTAATGATTTCAAATGATTACAAAAGATTGCATGAAAGTTTCCTAAAGATTACAAATTTATATATTTCAAAAAGGGTACAGTTCACCAGATTTAAAAACATTTGAAAGACTTTAACCAATTTCATATTTTTCTAGAAGAGTTTAAAAATTTTCACAAAGATTTTAAAGATTTGAAACATTTTCCAAAGATTTTAAAACTTTCAAAAAATTTAAAGGATTTTCAAGATTTTAAAAAGCGTATTGTAAATTAGATTTCTAGGATTTTAGAGCGCCTAGAAGATTTGGAAAGATTTCAATTTCTTAAAGAAAGTTTCAAAATACTTCAAGAAAATTTCAAATATTTTTATGGTTTTAAATAAATGCAAAAGATTTAAAAAATATTTTAATGATTTCAAATAAATACAAACGATTTCAAAGCATTTAAAGATTATTAACGATTTCAAATTTGTTGAGAATATTCCAAAAAATGTCACAAAGATGTTCAAGATTTGACAAGGATTTCAAACATTTCCCAAAGATTTAAAAAATTTCAGAAGATTTCAAGAATTTTAAAGATTTAAAAGATTTAAAAAATTAAAAATTTAAAAAAATTTAAACAAAAATTTAAATTATATTAAAACAGATTTCTAAGATTTCAGAGCGTTTCAAAGGTTTGCAGTGACTTCCATTTTTTTAGAAGATTTTAAGTATTTTAATGATTTTAATAAATAAATAAGATTTCAGAAAGATTTAACAAATTTTTTAATGATTTTCAAGGATTAAAAAAGATTTCACAAAGATTTCATAAAAGTTTCATAAAGATTTCAAATACTATACAGTACACCAGATTTCAACGATTTTAAACGATTTCCAATTTGTTGAGTACGTTTGAAAAAATATCACAAAGATTTTCAAGATTTAACATAGATTTAAAACTTTTCCCAAAGATTTAAAAAATTTCAGAAGATTTCAAGGATTTTAAATATTTCAAAATGGTATATTGAATAGGATTTCTAAGATTTCATTTTTCATTTTTTTAAAGAAGATTTCAAATATTTTCATGATTTTACATGAATACAAAAGATTTCAGAAAAATTTTACCAATATTTTAATGATTTTATATGATTACAAAAGATTTTACAAAGATTTCATAAAAGCTTCAAAAAGATTTCCAATTCAAAAATTTATAAAAGGATACAATTCACCACATTTCAAAGATTTTAAACGATTTCAAATTTGTTGAGAATATTTGAAAAAAAGTCACAAGATTTCAAACATTTCCCAAAGATTTTAAATATTTTAATGATTTTACATTGATAAAAAAGATTTCAGAAAGATTTGACAAATATTTTAATGATTTCAAATAAATACAAAAGATTTCACAAAGATTTTATAAAAGTTTTATAAAGATTTCAAATTCAAAGATTTAAAAAAGGATATAATACACCAGATTTCATTGATTTTAAACGATTTCAAATATGTTGAAAATATTTGAAAAAATGTCACAAAGATTTCAATCATTTCTCAAATGATTAAAAAAATTTTAGAAGATTTTAAGGATTTTAAAGATTTAAAAAAGGGCGTATTGAATCAGATTTCTAAAATTT
>JAAAKG020211211.1:30103-46385 GCA_010014905.2 Druon quercuslanigerum | reverse complement strand
TTTGCAGTGACTTCCATTTTTTAAAGAAGATTTCAAATACTTTCATGATTTTACATGAATACAAAAGATTTCAGAAAGATTTGACAAATATTTTAATGATTTCAAATAAATACAAAAGATTTTAAACGATTTCAAATTTGTTGAGAATATTTGAATAAATTTCACAAAGATTTCAAACATTTTCCAAAAATTTCAATAGATTTGAAGGATTTTAAACATTTAAAAACGGGTATATTGAATCCAAGATTTGCACTGACTTCTATTTTTTTAAGAAGATTTCAAATATTTTAATGATTTTAAATGAATGCAAAAGATTACAGAAATATTTTAATGACTTCAAATGAATACAAAAGATTTCAAAACAATTAAAGATTTCAAACGATGTAAAATTTGTTGGGAATATTTCTAAAAATGTCAAAAAGATTTTCAAGATTTGAGAAAGATTTCAAACATTTCCCAAAGATTTAAGAAATTTCAGAAGTTTTCAAGGAGTTTAAAGATTTAAAAAAGGGTATATTGAATAAGATTTATAATATTTCAGATAGTTTCAAAGGTTTCAACTGATATAAATTTTTGTTTATATCAAATATAATATCCTAAATGAAAATTTGAAAGACTTACTCGCATAATGCGGAACATTCGGAGCTGTATGGAAGAGCCGATGAATTCCGTGACCACAGTAATTCCTAACTACGCTGAATCCATGTGCCTGAGCGTGCTTCTGAATAACGTTACCAATTTCCCTGTACTTTTCACCAGGTCGAACGATATCGATTGCCTTTGAAAGACATTCGTGAGTCACCTCCACGAGCTTCTTAATCTCGGGTTTCACATTGCCCACGAAGAAGGTTTCGTTCAAGTCCCCGTGAAAACCATTATGGAAAACGGTTACGTCAACTGAAACGAAATTAAAACTTACTTAAGCTATTTGCTTTTTATTTTAGTACCAGGCCTTTTAAAAACTACGTCACAATTCCAGAGAGGGCAGATAAAAGCAGAATTGGATATTGAAAATGAAAAATATTAATTTTAATAACAATTTGTTGAAAGTTTTTCGAAAAAACTTTTTCCTTTTTCTCCTTTTTTCCGCTTAAATGCGAATTGAATTGATAGAACCCAATAGGAAAATCCAAATTTTATTCATTAAAAGTTTATTATTTTCTATTGAAAAGACCCGGTCAGTTCATGGTTTTTTCTGATCAAGTTTTTCATTTTTCCAGGTCAACTAAAAGCAACATATTCATGTTTGCAAACATTTATTTTCATTCATTACGTTCATTCCAAAACATCCGTAAACACACAACAGAGCAAACAATTGCAAAATAAATAAATTTTGAAACACTTTAATTTTCGAGTAAAAATTATGAATTAAAAAAAACGGAATAGTTACAATTTAGTTGAAAGAATCGATTTTCAAGAAAATAGTTCAATTTTTAATATAATTGATGAATTTTCAATTAAAGTGATAAATCTTAAACTGAAATAGTTGAATTTTCAATATTAAAAAATTAATTTTTACCACAAAAGATAAATTGTCAACAAAAACATAAAGAAATTAATTAAAAAATGTTGAAAAACGTTAAAATTCACAACAAAAAAACTTTTAATTTAAGCTTACTAATTTTTGATGAATGATTTCATTTTAATAAATGACGGTTTATTTTTTCCGGGAAAATATTCTTTACAACTGTGGGAGTTGCAGAGAATGTTTTCCCGGCAAAAATAAGCCGTTACTTATCAAAATGCAATCATTTTTCAAAAATTAATAAGAAGCGACGGTTCGTAAAAATTCAATTAAAAAAAACATGATGAAAATAAATGTTTTCTCTTGTGAAGTTTAACATTTTGCTTTGAAAACATAATTTTTTTATTTAGAATGACATCACTTATAATATTTTGATTTAAAAATCATAGAAAAACTATTTTTTCAGATATGTGAATTTTGGAATCTATGAAAAACAGTCAAATTTGTCAAATTCTGTGAAGTCTTTAGAAATCCCTTATTAGTTTTTTAATCGCTTAAAAATTTATTGAAACCCTTAGAAAAATCTTGAAAATTCTTTGAAATATTTTTAAACCCCCTTATTAATTTTTAAATCTCATAAAAATTTGTTGGAATCCTTAGAAAAAAAAAACAGTAAAACATTTAAATTTCTATCAAATCTTTTCAAATCCCTGAAAAATTTGTAAAGCTTTTGTAAAATTCTTTGAAATCTTTTTAAATCTCTTAAAAATTTATTGGAATCTTTAGAAAAAAAACAGTAAAACATTGAAAATTCTATACAATCTTTTGAAATCCCTTGAAATTTTGCAAATCCCTTAAAAATGTTATAATCTCTTAAAATTCCTTAATATCCTTTGAAATATTTTTAAATTCCTTGATAATTGTTTTATTTCTTGGAATCCATGAAAAAATACTAAATCATTTCTCTTAAAATCCTTTTTAAATCTTTTTAAATCTCTTGACATTTTGTAATCTTTTAAAAATTTCATAGAATTTTTTAAATTACTCCGAAACGTTTCAAATGCTTCGAAAACTTTTGAAAATTTTTAATTCTCTTGAAAATTCCTTGGATTTAAATATTTTTTAAAAACATTTTTAATCTTTTGAAGATTTTGTTCAGTAAAATGTTCAGTTAAAAAATTATTTTCCTAAAAAAAATAAATTTCAATAACAGGAAACTAACTTTCAAAAAAGTAGTCACATTTTTAGATTAATTTCTCCTAAAAAATATGAATTTTCATCTAAAAAGATGGAATATTTACCTGGAATAATAGTTACATTTTAAGTTCAAAAAAACAAAATAATTGCTTTTTATCCAAAGGAAAAACAAGTTTTCAATCAAATAGTTCATATTTCAAGCAAAAAATGAATTTTGAATTAAAATGATGAATCGTCAACCAAAAAAATAATTTTTAACAAAAGAGTTTAACTTTCAACCAAGAACATTTTTCTACCAACCTGAAAGATGGATTTTCAACAAAAAAGATAAATATTTAACTGAAATACTTGCATTTTTAATCAAAAAAAGAATTTTGAAACAAGAAAATTAATTTGCAAATAAAATGAAAGTTTGCTACTTAAAATTGGTTTTCTTTTTTAATATGAAGATTTTGAACGAAATAAATAAATTTTAAATTAAAAAATAAAAATTTTCATCAAAATTCTTGAATTTTTAACAACAAAAAAACAATAATTGAGTTTTCATCCAAAAAATATACATTTTCAACCAAAAATTATTATTTCTAATCTATAATATGAGTTTTCAACTAAAATGATGAATATTAAACTAAAATACTTTAATTTTTATTCAAAAGCTGACCTTGTAAACAATAAAATTAATTTTCTGCAAAAAAATTCATGAAATTGAACGATGTAGTTGAATTTTCAATCGACAAAGTTTTAAAACAAATAGTTGAATTTTGAATAAGAAAAAAAATCAGTTTTTTATAAAAAATGTAACAGTTAAGCTTTTAGAAAAAAAATTAATATTCATCTTAAGTGATGAATTTTCAACTAAAAAAGATAAATTTTCAACCAAAAATTGAATAACTAAATTTTAAGACAAAAAATACATGCTTAACCAAAAAAGGAACACATTTTGCATAAAACAGTTCAATTTTCGTTAGAAAAATACCTTTTTATCCAAAGAAAAAAAGTTTTCAATCAAATAACTCCTTTTTCAACAAAAAAGTATAATTTTCAACCAAGGAAATTTATATCTAACCTAAAATATGAATTTTCAACTAAAATTATGAATATTTAACTGGAATACAAAAAAAATCGATTTTATACCAAAAAAGTAATTTTTTTAAATACGTACTGATGAATCGACTTACATACTTTTTGGATGAAAACTTTTCTGAAAATCTATCTTTTTCAATCAAAAGTTCATAGTTTTTATTAAAAATATTGCAGTTTTCTTGAATGAAAATGCAACTGTTTTTTTCTGAAAATTTAACTGTCTCCTAGAAAATGTACTATTTGTTTAATGTTCGTATTTTTGTGATGCTACGTCAATTAAAATCTCTTTCGATGAACATTTAAATCTTTTATTTGAAAATCTGACTTTTTCATTTAAAAAATTCACCTGTTTTAGAAGAATTTTCATTTTTCTTGGACAAAAATGCAATTGCTTGGTTGAAAATTAAACAATCTTGTTAAAAAGTCATAATTTGTGGTTAAAAATTCGACTTTTAAGCAGAAAATTAACTTATAGTTTACCATTCTTATCTTAGTGTTGGAAAGTAAACTGATATCTTCTTTAGATAAAAAATTTAAAGATATTTTTGAAGTTTTTTTAATTTATCAGTTTTAGAAGAAATTTTGTTCAAAACTGTTTAAATTAAAAATTTTGGTCATGAAAAGAGAACTGAAATCTTTTCTAGATACAAATTCAATTTTCTTTAAATAAGATTCATCTGTTTTAAGAGTAATTTTATTTTTCTCTTATAGAAATGTCACTGTTTACTTGAAAATGAAACTATTTCCTAGAAAACTTATTTTTTGTTTAAAATCCCACTTTTTATTTAGATTTATTATTTTGCTGTTAAAAAGAGAGCTAAAATCTTTTCTGAATAAAAGTTCAAATTTTAAAAAAAAATTTGAAAGAAAAAATTCATCTGTTTTAAGAGAAATTTCATCTTTCTTGTTTAAAAATTCAACAATTTTATTCAAAAGTCATAGTTTTTGGTTGAAAATTCTGCTGCTTTGTTGAAAATTTAGACATTTCGTAAAAAATTTACTTTTTGTTTTTGAAACTTTGGTATTGAAAAGAGAACTGAAATCTTTGTTGAATGAAAATTTAAATTAAAAAAAAATTAATTTAAAATTCATCTTTCCTTATTTTTTTCGTAGAAACTTATTTTTTGTTAAAGAATTCATATTTTGATCTTGGAAAGTCATCTGGAATCTTTTTTGGATAAAAAAGCAACAACTCTTCTGAATTTGTTTTAAAATAGAAATTCATCAATTTTAGGAGAAATGAAATTTTTTGGATAAAAATGTAACTATTTGATAGAGAATTCAACAATTTTATTAAAAGTTTAAAGTTATGTTTTTAATTTTATTAAGTTAAGTTATTATTATTATTATAAGTTATTACGTTTTTTGGTTAAAAAATCGTATTCTTGGATTGAAAATTCAATTTTTTTTCGTAGAAACTTATTTCTTGTTCAAAAGTTCATATGTTTATCGAGAAAAGTCAACTAAAATCTTTTTTAGCAGAAAATTCAACTATGTTTTAAAAATTTATCTTTTTGATTTAAAAATTAATATGCTCAAGTAAAAATTTCATATTTTTCAAAAATAAAAATGTCACTTTTTTGTAAAAAATTTTTCTTTGTTGCTTAAGTATTCAAATATTTTGTTTCAAAGATTAATTTAAATCACTTTGTTAAAAAATAATTTTTTTTAAAGATTCTTTTTTTATTTGAAAACGTGTCTCTTTGTTTAAAAAATTAACTTTTTAGTGGAAAAGTCTTTTTTTTGTTACAAACTAATTTTTAACGGAAAATTTATCGCTTATAATTTTATAAATATTAATCCTTTTTAGCTGAAAATTCCACTTCTTGGTAAAAAGAAATCATTTTCTTGATTTGAAATTTTATTTTTTAAGTGAAAACTCGTCTTTTGGTTTGAAGGTGCAACAAATTAAATAAACTTTTATTTATTTTTTCACTAAAAATCTTGATTTTTTCAAATCTGCTTTTTTGTTTTAAATGCTTTATTGTCTGTATGAATTTCATCTTTTTGACTGAAATATAAACCATGACACTATTTTGTTGTGAAATTATCTTTTTAGGTCGAAAATTCAATTTTTTAAAATTAAAAATGTCACGTTTTTATTAGAAATTCTACGTCTTTGCTTTATTTTTTAAATATTTTGTTTAAAATATGTTGTTAAATTAGATTTTTAGGAAATAATTTTTTTTAAAGATTCTTTTTTGATTTGAAAATTTTTTTAACGGAAAATTTAACATTTATAATTTTATAAATATTAATCCTTTTATTTGAAAATTCCACTTTAAGGTAAAAAAAATAATAATTTTCTTGATTTGAAATTTTATTTTTGTTATGTAAAAATGCATCAGTTTCCTGTAAAATAATTTTTTTGCTGAAGTCATATCTTTTGTTTTCAAATTTTTATTTTTTAAAGAAAAAACTCGTCTTTTGGCTTAAAGGTTCACAAATTTAGATTAACTTTTTTTTTTTAATGCTTTATTGTCTGTATTAATTTCATATTTTTTGATTGAAATATAAACCACGACACTTTTTTGTTCTGAAATTATCTTTTTAGGTCAAAAATTCAACTATTATGTTACAAATTTAATTATTTTGTTGTAAATTAAAGTATTTTATTAAAAAGGCATCTTTTATAGTAGAAAATACACTTTTTTCTTAAAAATAAATTAAACAATTTGAAACATTTTTTATTTATAATGAAATACTATTTTATTCACCTCATAAAAGATTCTCTGTGTTAAAAGTAAAACAAGAATAAAAATAATAATATTCATTAATAATTAATCCATTTCATAATTACATAAAGCCTCTCAGATGCGTAAAAAATTAAACCATTTGGTTGGAAAAAATGATTATTTTCGGGTTGAAAATTCAAATGTTTTCTAAGGAATTCGCCTTTTTGGTTTCAAAATTAATAAAATTTGTTTGATTGATTGATTGATCTGTGACGAAAAAGGGAGGGGAAAGCTTTTTAAACTACCCTGACAGTTTTCGAAAGGCTGTAAAAATTGCTGTGAAAATTTTTACCGTTGCAAATGTCACCATCTTCTAGTGGCCTATTATCAGGAATACCGTGGCAGATCACCTCATTCACGGAAGTGCAGCAGCTCGCTGGAAATTCATAATAATTGAGAGGTGATGGATAGCAGTCTCTTTCGATACAAGCTTCGTGGACGATCCTGTCTACTTCGGCGGTCGTCACGCCAACCTCGATTGCTTTAGCAGCTTCGTCGAGAACTTCTCGCCCAAGCTATAAATTAGGAAAGAGAGATTCAAAAAAGAGAAAATTTTAGAAAATAACTCGTTTCATTTTCAAGCATTTTTTTAAAATAGTAAACGTTTTAATCGAAGAAAAAAAGTCCCGGTTGTTTTTGGGTTTTTTCCCGATTCGCAAACATTTTTCACGGTCGAAAAAATTATAAAATGCCAGCTCTAAAGCTAAACATTTTTTCATTTTGAACTAATAAAAAATAAACTAGAAAATGAAACACTCAAAGTGGATCTCTCGAATTTTAAATTATTTAAAAATGAAGTTTAAAAGTTAAAAAAAATAAAAAATGTGAGATTTAAATAATTAATAATTTAAACGAATAAAATGAAAGTCAGGTATTAACATTTATCTATTAAACTTGTCAATTGAATTTTAAATGAAAAGCAGATAAACAGCCAAATTTAGAATTTTTAAATTGTTGAATTATAAGGTTCAAAGATTCAAATTCAGTACCAAAAATAAAAATCCACGTTATCATTTTACTGTTCTAATTTAAGAAATCAATCAATGAACTTTTAAATGTTCAAAATTATATTATTTTATGCTATTTTAAGTTAAAAAAAAACTTTAAAAATTAAGAAATTAATTTTTTTAAATTAAACTCTTCTTAAATTAGAAGCTACATTTTTTATTTGAAATAATTGAAACATCCTTGAAAGTTTCAAAATTTTATTCCAACTTCATAGGAAATCTAGAAGTTCTTTTAAAGTTTTTCAAATTTAAAATTATTTTTGAAATCTTTTAAGAACTTCTAAATATCTTTTAAAATGACTCGAATTTACCTACAATTTTTAAAACATCCTGCTTATTATCTGTAGAAAAACATTTGAGTCACTTTAAGTTTTGAAAAGATTTAAATTTAATTAAAAATTTGAAATGATTTCAAATAATTTCCAAAACTTCGGTGCAAAAAGCCACAGCCTATTTTAAAATAAAACGTAGATTTTTGCAGATTACAAATAAAAAAATTTAAAAGCCTTTCTAGAATTAAATTAATTTAACAGAATATTTTATCAGGTTTCCAAAATTGATAAAAAAAAGAATGTAGAAGATTTTCAGGAAATCTTTTAAAATTTGCAGTATTTTTAAAAAATAGTAGGTAAAATTCGTTTCATTTTAAATTACATTTTTCGAACTTTTCCTAGCATTTTAAGAAAATCATGGAAATTTTAACATTTCTTTAAAATATTGTGTTTTAGAGTGTTCTAAATTCAAGTAATTTTTCACAAATTAAAAAAAATTGTAAGCGATTTAAAAAGAATTCAAAGGATTTTAAATGTTTTAATTTTAATTTTCAAGAGATTTAAGAAATTTTAAGAAAAAATGTGAAGAATAAAATGTTTAATATATCCTTTTTCTTCATTAAAAAATTTCCAGTTGAATAGATTAAATAATGAATATCTTAGGCTAAAACAATATGTAAAATACTTAATAAAAGCCTTTTTAAATTGGGCGTTTACATTTTTTTAATCACTGAGACTTTCGAATTAAATAAAAAAAAAATTAAATTAATAAAAAACTTTAACGTTAAAATTTGGAAATCTGGTTTTGTCAAATCAATAATTGTTCACTTTTTAATACTAAACGAACAGATCCATTTTAAAAATTATTTATTTATATTTATAGTTGATAAATTGATACAGTTGATAATTAAAAATTAAGATCCAAAATCGAAATTTTTCAAGTGAAAGATTTTCGAATTACGCATTGTAAAATGAGTGATCTCATCACCGAAAAACATGAAAATTTAACTGATTATATCTCCTTCATTTGAAAGTTCAGCCATTTTTTTTTAATTTCTATATTTTATTGAATTTTATATTTTTGTAATATTTTATCTTTGATTGAAAAAAAGTTTTTTTTTTTAAACTGAAACCTTTAACTGTTGATTTTATTTTAGTTATAAATTATTTTCTTTGCTTAAAATTTTTTAATATGTTGTTAAAAGTTGTTTTCTTTTTTGTTAAAAAATTTTTGAACTGAAAATTTGACTGTTCCATTTTTTGTCGAAAATTTATCTTTTTTGATAAACATTTAATTTTTTGATTGAAATTTCATCTGTTTCACCAAACTTTTAAAAGGTTACAAAATTTCCAAGAGACTTAAAAAGATTTCAAAGGATATTAAGAGATTTCAAGTAATTTCCAAAAGCTTTACAAAATGTCAAGGAGTTTCAGAATATTTCAAACGATTTTAAAAGATTACATTTTTTAAATACAACAAATTTTCAATATATAAGAAAAATTTTCAAGGGATTTCATAATATTCCAAAGGATTTCGAAATATTTCAAAGGATTTAAAATATTGTCGAGTTTAAAAAAATAATTTTAATGTTATTAGGGATTTCAAAAAATTTCACATGATTTCAAATATTTAAGAGTTTTTTAAAAAGATTCTAAGGAATTTCCAGGATCTTTACAAAATCGCAATGATTTTCAAAGATTTCAAAGGGTTTGAAATCTAGAAGTTCTTTTAAAGTTTATTAAATTAAAAATTATTTTTGAAATGTTTTAAGAACTTCCTAATATATTTTAAAATGATTCGAATTTATCTACAATTTAAAAAAAAATCCTGCTTATTATCTGTAGAAAAACATTTGAGTCATTTTAAGTTTTGAAAACATTTAAATTTAATTAAAAATTTGAAATGATTTTAAATAATTTCCAACATTTCGGTGCAAAAAGCCACAGCCTATTTTAAATAAAACGTAGATTTTTGCAGATTACAAATAAAAAATTTTAGGATAATTGAAAATGATTTTTCATGTTGAAAAATTACTTTAACAGAATATTTTAAAAGGTTTTCAAAATTGTTAAAAAATAATTCAGGAAATATTAAAAAATTTGCAGTATTTTCTAAAAATGGTAAGAAAAATTCGATTCATTTTAATTTACATTTATCAAACTTTTCCTAAAATTTTTAGAAAATCATGAAAATTTTAACATTTCTTTAAAATAATCCAGATTCTCTGTTGAGAATTTTGGAAATCTCTTAACATCTTTATAAATATTCTCTTAAAATAGCTATTCAAAATGAAGAATCATTTTTAATTTTCCTAGGAATCTTAAGAAAATATTTCTTTTATTCTTCTGAAGCCTTTCACCATTTTTAAAACGCTTCGAAAGTTTTTATTTTAAATTTGCAAGAATCTACATGTTGCTTTAACTCAGGCTGTGGCTATTTTCATCGAAATTTCTGTACGAATAGCCGCATTTTGTCGATAATTAAAAAATTTCCAGTTTAATAGATTATAATAATGAATATTTTAGGCTAAAACAATATGTAAAATACTTAATAAAAGCCTTCTTAAATCGGGCGTTTACATTTTTTTTAATTAGTAAGACTTTCGAATTAAAACAGTTTAAATTTTAACGTTAAAATCTGGAAATTCTTAAATTTTGCATACATTTAGAATCGTTTTGTCAAAGCAATGAATATTCACTTTTTAATACTTAAGGTACAGATCCATTTTTAAAATAATTTATTTATTTACATTTACAGTTGATAAAATAAAAATGTTTTATCCAAAAATTTCAGCTTTAAAGGCTTTTAATTTTACAATTTTTCAAGCAGAATTAAACAAATTTCCTGAAAATCTTCCATATTAAGTTTTGACAATTTGGAAAATCATTTTAAATAATCTCTCAAAATTGATTTTTTAAAATATAAAATCGTTTTCAATTTTCCTAGAAATCATATGAAAATGTTTTTTATTATTTTCAAGACTTTCAAAATTCTTAAAAAGATTTGTATTTTTTTCTAGGAATAATAGGTGTTCAATATTTATTTATACAACAAAATTCAACAATTATACTTAAAAATTAAAATTCTTCAAATAGGACACTTAAAATTGTAACATTCAAAGTTTACTTTTTTTTAGTTTTGAATATGTGCTGTATAATTACTGATTTTAAATGAACAATCAAATATTTATAAATATTAAACAACTTTTCGTTTTCTTCATTTAAAAACTTAACTTTTTAATTATTTAAGTCTCTAAAACTGATTATATCTTAATTATAAATTCAACTGATTATATCTTCTTCATGTGAAAGTTCAACCATTTTTTTCAATTTCTATATTTTATTGAATTTTATATTTTGATAATATTTTATCTTTGATTGAAAATATTTTTGTTTAAATTAAAAATTTATTTTTTAAACTGAAACCTTTGACTATTACATTTGTTTTAGTTACAAATTGTGTTCTTTGCTTAAAAAATTTAAATATGTTGTTGAAAGTTGCTTTTTTTTGTTGAAAATTAATTTTTTGAACTGTAAATTTAACTATTCCATTTTTTGTCGAAAATTGATATTTTTGATAGATATTTAACTTTTTTTGGTTGGAAATTCATCTTTTTAGTTGGCAATCTTAAGGGATTTTAAAAACTCTCAAGATATATTTGTAAATTTTTAAGGATTTCAAATCTTAAAAAAAAATTTGTTTAATCCAAGGAATTTTTCAAGACATTGAAAAACTTTCAATTGATGTCAAGATTTTTAAAAAGATTTCAAAGAATTTAAATGTTTTCGATTTTTTCAACCTCAGCGAATTTTCAACAAATTGAAAATGTGCAAAGGAGTTTAAAAGGTTTCAAAGGATTTGAACTGTTCTAGAGCACACTGCACCAAATTCAAAAATTTGCAAGGGATTTCAAAATATTTTAAAGTATTTTATCGGATTTCAAGGAATTTTTCAGAGCTTTACAAACTTTCAAAAGATTTCTATAGAGTTTAAATGTTTTCAAGAGACTTAAAAATATTTTAAAGGATTGGAAGTCTTTGAAATTTTTAACAAGATTACAGGAGATTTTTAAAAGATTTAAAAATTATCAAGTGATTTAAAAAGATTTCAAGGAATTTCCAAAAGGTTTACAAAATATCGAGGAGTTTCAGAATATTTCAAAGGATTTCAAAAGATTACATTTTTTTTAATACACGAATTTTCAAGATATAAGAAAAATTTTCAAGGATTTAAAATATTGTCGAGTTAAAAAAAAATAATTTTAATGTTATTAGGGATTTCAAAAAATTTCACATCATTTCAAATATTTAAGAGTTTTTTAAAAAGATTCTAAGGAATTTTCAAGATCTTTACAAAATCGCAATGATTTCCAAAGATTTCAAACATTTTGGAATTTGCTATATTTAAGTAATTTTCCACAAATTTAAAAAATTTCAAGCGATTTAAAAAGATTTCAAAGGATTTTAAATGTTTTAGTTTCTTAAATTCAGGAAATTTTCAAGAGATTTAAGAGATGTCAAAGGATTTAAAAATATTTTAAAATACATGAAAAAATTCCAAGAAATTGTAAAAAGATTTAAAAAATTTTAAAGAATTTTAAGATTTAAAAATATTTCAAAGGATCTCAAAAGATTTAAAAGCACTTGAAATGTTTTCGAATTTTTTAAACCAAAGTAATTTTCAATAGATTAGAAATTTGTAATAGAATTTAAAAATATTTCAAAGGAATTACAAGAATTCCAAGGATTTTTCAAAAGATTACAAAATTTTCAAGAAGTTTTCAAAATATTTCAAAGAATTTTAAGGGATCAGAAGGAATCTTCAACAACTTTATACAATTTTAAGGAATTTCAAGATATTTCAAAGGATTTAAAGGATGAGGATTCCAAACAATTTTAAATAGAATAAAAAAATTTTCAATTCTCAAGAAATTAAAAAAATGTCAAGGAATTTAAAAATATTTCAAAGGATTTTCAAAGATTCGAAGGAAATTTCAACAAAAAAAAAAATTTGCAAGAGTTTGAAAATTTTAAGTGTTATTCTTGAAAAAAAATTTCAGAGGGATTTAAAAAGATTTGAAAGGTTTTGGATTTTTTATGTTTTTTAAAAATTATTACATGCAATTCTTAAAATATAAAAAACATTCAAGAGATTAAAAAAAATTTTAAAGGATTTCAAGAGAATTTAAATAAATTTTCGAGAGCTTTACAAAATTTCAAGAGATTTTAGAATATTTTATATCATGCGAAATATTTCAGTGTTTTTTTTACTATCTCCAGGAAATTAAAAACTTATCCAGGGATTTGAAAAAATTAAAAAGAATTTGTAATGGTTTAGTGTTTTTTTTTTAATATTTCAATGAATTTTCAAGAGATAAAAAAATTGTAATAGTCATAGTAGTTAACCAGTAATTTAAAAGATTTCGAGAAATTTGCAAAAGATTAAAAAAATTTGTAATGGTTTTCAAAGATTTCAAGGGACTTTAAAATCTCTCCATAAATTATAATCAATTTTCCAGGACTTCAGGAAGTATCATCAGATTTCATAAAATTTTACAAAAATTTTTCAAGGAATTTTATGGCATTTCAAGGGATTATAAAGACCTGAAGTTATTTTATAATATTTTAAAGTGTATCAAGAATTTTCATCAGATTTAAAGGAATTTCAACAGGATTTCCAAGATTTTAATAGTTTTTATTATAAAACTATTTCATTTAAAGAAAAAAACCCAGTAAAAATACCTTGCAGGAAACGCGCATCGCCTCGATTTCCTCATCGTTCAAAACTTTAATTTGCGACGATCCTCGGACTTCTTGTTCACTTAATGGAATTCCAGATGGATGAGTTGCATAATCCGGACGGCCAATGGAAACGGGTACGATTCGTCGCGTTTCCTTCTGATAAGGTCGCAATTTTCCAGAATAGTGATAATGAGGCCACGGATTGTACTCGTTTGATTTATTGGTTCCTTCCCCCTCTAGAATTCAATTTACCAATTAAATTCCCTCCCCAAGTTCAAATCGTTAAAATATTATTTTAATTTTTTTTTTTATTTACACATACTTGCTAGTTTATGTAGAACTTTGTGCTCCTTCCAATTGCCCTTGAAACAGTCCTGTGCCAAGAAAATATTTCAAAGTCAATATATCCTTACTTGAAATTTGGAAGAAAATTCTAAAAAGATCTGAAGAATTTAGGAAAATACTATGCAGACTTCCTTCAAAATAAGTGCAAAATCATTAAAAAATGTTCATTATTTTCAAAGTTATTCTTAATTTTTCGAAATATCAAAATTGGACGTATTTTTGCAATATCTTTTTATAACCAACCAGATTTTTCACAGAATTAAAAATAAATATTTAGGGGTCTCTCAAATCCATTTTAAAAAATCAGTTTTATTTGCGCTCTTAATAGATTCTTTTACATATAAAATTTAGTCCTTTGTATGCCATAGTAAATAAATCCAGTAATTTTTGCAATAATGTGTTTTGAGAGAATATTTCAAAGTAAAAAAATTGAATTTTCAACTTAACTAATGAATCTTTAAAAAGAATAGTTGAGTTTTCATATAAAATAATTAATTTTTTACTGGAATAGTTGAATTTTCAACAAAATACATGAATCTTCAACTAAAAAAGATAAATTGCCAACCAAAAATCGAATAGTTAAATTTTCAGTTAAAAAAAAATAATTTTCAACCAAAGAGATAAATTTTGAACTAAAATGATGAACTTTTACTCAGAATAATTGAATTTTCAAAAAAAAAATTTTAAATTTTTTTTAATTAGAGAAGATATTCAGTTGAAAATAATAATTTTTAACAAAAAAAAAAACAAATAATTTCCAACCAATTAGTGAACTTTTTTTAAACACAGTGATGAATTCTTAACTAAAAGTACGAATATATAACTGGAATAGTTAAATTTTAAACGAAAGAGGTGAATTTTTAACTAAAATATAGAATCTTTAATCAGAGTATTTGAATTTAATTAAAATGATGAATTTTGGTAAAAAAAAAGGGGAAAGTTCGACTAAAAAAAATCATTTTTCAACCAAATATTAAAAAGTTAAGTTTTATGTTTAAAAAAATAATGTTCAACAAAATAGATGCTTACCAATTAATCATTTCTAGTTTTAAAACTGAAAGAAATTTACGTAATTTCTTGAAAATTCGTCTTTTTTGGTACAAATTTCAAATATTTGACTGAAAATTAATTCTCTTTAATAAAAATGTAACTATTTTATTTTTTGCTTACAAATTAATCATTTATAGTTTAAAAATTCAACGAAATTTATGTAATTTATTAATGATTCGTCTTTTTTGGTAGAAATTTTAAATATTTAACTAAAAATTAATTCTCTTTAATAAAAATATAACTATTCTATTTTTTGCTTACAAATTAATCATTTATAGTTTAAAAATTCAACGAAATTTATGTAATTTGTTGAAGATTCGTCTTTTTTGGCAGAAATTTTTAATTTTTGGTTAAAAATTTATAAAATTAGTTCAAAATTCAACAATTTAGTAAAAACCCCATCTTTTTGTAGAAAATTAGTTTACTTTTTACTAAAAATTAATTCTTATTGATAAAAATTTAATTATTCTATTTTTTGTTACAAATTGATTATTTCAGATTTAAAAATTCAAAGAAAATTAATGTAGTTTGTTGAAAAATCGTCTTTTTGGTAGAAATTTACACTAATTAGTCAAAAATGTATCTAATTGTCTTGAAACTTGGTATTTGCAGTTGGTAAATTTAACAATTTGTTAAAAAATCTAACTTTTTCTAGAAAATTCGTTTATTTTTTAGTGAATTTTTTTGTTTAAATAATGACGTAACTTTTCCATTTTTGCTCACAAATTGATCATTTCTAGTTTAATAATTCAACGAAATTTATGCAATTTGTTGAAGATTCGTCTTTTTGGCAGAAATTTAAATATTTGTTTGAAAATTTATGAATTTTGTTCAAAATTCAACAATTTAGTAAAAACTTCATCTTTTTTGTAGAAAATTAATTTACTTTTTACTAACAATTAATTCTTTTTAATGAAAATTGAAATATTTATTTTTGGTTACATATTGATTATTTCTAGTTTAAAAATTAAACGAAATTGATGTAATTTGTTGAAAACTCGTCTTCTTTGGTAGAAATTTCAAATACTTGACTGAAAATTAATTCTCTTTAATGAAAATGTAACTATTCTATTTTTTGCTTACAAATTAATCATTTCTAGTTTTAAAATTCAAGGAACTTTATGTAATTTGTTGAATATTCGTCTTTTTCGACAGAAATATTAAATTTTTGTTTTAACATTTATAAATTTTGTTCAAAATTCAACAATTTAGTAAAAACTTCATCTTTTTTGTAGGAAATTAATTTACTTTTTACTAACAATTAATTCTTTTTAATGAAAATTGAAATATTCATTTTTGGTTACATATGGATTATTTCTAGTTTAAAAATTAAACGAAATTGATGTAATTTGTTGAAAACTCGTCTTCTTTGGTAGAAATTTCAAA
>JAAAKG020211211.1:19108-30003 GCA_010014905.2 Druon quercuslanigerum | reverse complement strand
TATTAAATTTTTGTTTTAACATTTATAAATTTTGTTCAAAATTCAACAATTTAGTAAAAACTTCATCTTTTTTGTAGAAAATTAGTTTACTTTTTACTAACAATTAATTCTTTTTAATGAAAATTGAAATATTCATTTTTTGTTACATATTGATTATTTCTAGTTTAAAAATTAAACGAAATTGATGTAATTTGTTGAAAATTCGTCTTCTTTAGCAGAAATGTTAAATATTTGGCTGAAAATTTATGAATTTTGTTCAAAATTCAACATATTAATAAAAATCCCATATTTTTTGTTTAAAAATCGTTTACTTTTCACTAAAAATTAATTCTCTCTAATAAAAATGTAACTATTCTATTTTTTGTCACAAATTGATTAATTATAGTTTAAATATTCAAAAAATTTATTAATTTTCTTGAAAATTGGTATTTGCAGTTGAAAAAATTAACTTTTTGGTAAACAATCCAGCTTTTTATAGAAAATTCGTTTATTTTTTATTGATTTTTTTTGTTTAAACATTGACGTAAATTTTCCATTTTTGCTTACAAATTTACAAACAATTTAGTAAAAACCCCATCTTTTTTGTAGAAAATTCGGTTAATTTTTACTGAAAATTAATTCTCTTTAATAAAAATTTAAATATTATATTTTTTGTTACAAATATATTATTTCTGGTACAAAAATTCAAAGAAAATTAAAGTAGTTTGTGGAAAATTCGTCTTTTTTGGCAGAAATGTTAAATATTTGGTTGAAAATTTATGAATGTTGTTCAAAATTCAACAATTTAGTAAAAACACCATCTTTTTTGTATGAAATTTGTTGACTTTTCACTAAAAATTAATTCTCTCTAATAAAAATTTAACTATTATATTTTTTGTTACAAATTGATTATTTCTAGTTTAAAAATTCAAAGAAAATTAATGTAGTTTCCTGAAAATTCATCATTTTTGGTAGAAATTTGTACTATTCAGCCAAAAATTAATTCATTTTCTTGTAAATTGGTATTTGCAGTTGGTAAATTTAACAATTTGGTAAAAAAATCCAACTTTTTATAGAAAATTCGTTTATTTTTTATTGCATTTTTTGGTTTTAAATAATGACGTCACTTTTTCATTTTTGCTTACAAATTGATCATTTCTAGTTTAAAAATTAAACGAAAGTTATGTAATTCGTTGAAAATTCGCCTTTTTTGGCAGAATTTTTAAACATTTAGTTAAAAACTTATAAATTTTATTCAAAATTCAACAAGTTAGTAAAAAAAATCCAACTTTCTTGTAGAAAATTCATTGACTTTTAATTGAAAATTATTTTTATTTAAATAAAAAAATGTTATCTATTAAAACCGGCTATAAAAATTAGAAAAATCAAAATCCTTCAAAAACAAAATTTTTTGTTGATTCTGGCAAAAATCTGTTTGATAAATTTTACTAAAAATAAAAAAATAGATATACTCATAAATAAAATAATCCATTGCAAACGGCAATTTAAAATTTTAAAACGCCATTTTTTGCAAAAATTAGCTTTAGAAAACTAAATATTTTTTTAATCTTATCAAAAATCTGGTTGACAAATTTTTCTATAAAACAATATATGTATTCCTCATTAAAATAATTTATTGAAAATGGAAAATAAAATTTTAAAAAGCCGCTTTTGGAAAAATGGGCTTCAGAGACAACTAAATCTTTTTTCTTGATTCTGTCAAAAATCTGGTTGATGAATTTGACTCAAACTAAAACAGTAGATAGATACCAGAGACAATTAAAATGTTTAAAAAACAATTTTTTGCAAAAATGAGACTGAGAGACTTCTTTGTATTTTTTTTTAAATCTGTCAAAAATCTGGTTCATAAATTTTACTGAAAACGAAAAAATAGATATATTCTTAAGAAGAATATTCTTTTACAACAGCAAATAAAATAATAAAAGCTATTTTTTCTTTGCAAAAAAGTGTTTAATGAGACCCTTAAGTATACACTTTTTTTTAATTCTTTAAAAAATCTGGTTAATGAATTTTACTAAAAATAAACCAGTAGATATATTCCTAAGAAAAAAAATCCATTAAAACAGCAATTAAAATTTAAACAAGCCATTCTCTTTAATAATAGGCTTGAGAAACATCTAAACTTTTTTTTTATTCTCTCAAAAATCTGGTTGATGAATTTGACTAAAATTAAAATAAGTTTTTAAAAATAATAAAAATAAAATTCATTAACAACAGAACTTAGAATAAACTATCCAATGTTTTGCAAATTATGATTCAGAGATCCTTAATGTTTTTCTTAATCCTGCAAAAAATGCAGGGTACATTTTGACACCAAAATACGCCATTTTTAGGGAAACCATTTGAGACAAAAATATAAAAACTTTTTTCAAAGACCCTATAGTGCCTGATATACATACCTATAATCTTTGAAATACAATAAACTTGAGAAATGCATTGGAAAATGCGTTTCTCATAAACTTCCGGGTTCTATTTATAAATTCCGTCTTTACTTAACCTAGAACAAGTACTTCTCTAATGATTGCAAACATTTTTTCCCCAGAGAAAAATATTTTTTTAAATAAAAATATAAAACTAATCATAAACATTAATAAACAAATAAAAGAAAGATAGAAACTTAACTAAAAATTATGCTTGTATTATCTATTTTGGAAACACACCGGATAATTAAGGGATGCATGACAATATTAAAATAAGCGAGCAAAAGGGCTAGATTATTAATTAAAACAAAAATAATGAATTCCAGAGATAAAAATAAATGAATCTTAAGATATTTTTATGGACTAGAAGAAAAAAATTGTATGTGTGAAACCTAACCTACAAAATTCTAAATTTTTCTCACCTGACTGCAAAAATATGAATCTTTAATCCCGATTTTCAGGCAAGTTGGACATTGCAAAGTTCCAATTTGACTACAATTCATAGAATTACACTGTCCGAAAGTTAGAGCCATTTTTTAAAATAAATTTAATCTTTACTACACTCTTTTCGAATGACTAATGCTGCAGTGCTAATGAGTGTTTAAAGTTAAACTGCAAGTGTTTTACCGACCGATGATCTCTCTGTCGATAAAGGAGAGAGTTTTTCTTTTTATTATTATTATGAACTTTGACCATTTCATGACCAGCCCAAATCATGAAGCGCTAACGGCATTGTATCTAAATGTATAATAAAATTCAGAAAATTCAATTCTTCTTCTAAAAGTAAAAGAGAAAACGTCAAGTGGAATATTTACGTAAACAGGTGTTACTTTTAGGATCTTTACATCCTAAATTATTTTGTAAGTACGCTTGTTTATCTCTGGACTTGTTAGATAATTATTTAATAATAAAATTGATAAAGCACTACTCTTTTGTTTCAAAAATCATAATAATAAAAATTAAAAATATCATACATAACCTCTCTTTTATGTTCAAACTAAAAACGACTAAACCTGAGGTGAAAACCTCGTGATGGAAAATTAAGAGACGAATTTGCAATATAAAACAGTTGGATTTTTAAACAAGAAAAATCATTGTTTCATAAAATGTTTAAACGTTAAAGATGAATTCTCAGACAAACAAATAAGAGTAAACTTTTTAACCAAGTAGAATGAACTTTGCACCAAAAATATAAATTTTCAGGTAAAACAATGACTAGTTTTTTTTTTAAACGAATATTCAATGCTGAAAATTAGTATTTTTAACAAGAATTTCTACAGATACAAACAAGAAATAATAATTTTATACCAAAATTTTGTATTTACGAACAAATACTTGAACTTTCAAGCAAAAGTGATGACAGTGAAAGTGATGAATTTCATTAGTTGAAAATTAAGTTTTTTTATTGAAAATTAATTTTTAAATTTAAATTCACCTATTTTATATTTAGTTAAACATACATTTTTGTTTTTTTATTAAAAAATTTAACTATTAGATTGAAAATTCCATTAGAAATTAAAATATTTGGTTACAAGTTCATGTTTTTTGTTAAAAATTATTCTTTCTTGGCGGAAAATTAATCTTTTTGATTGAAATTTCATTTCATTAGTAGAAAAATAAGTTTTTTATTGGAATACAATTTTTAACTTAAAATGTAACTATTTTATATTTAGTTAAACATACATTTTTGCTTGTTTGTTAAAAATTTAACTATTAGTTTGTAAATTCCATTAAAAATTAAAATATTTGATTACAAATTCATGTATTTTGTTTAAAGTTATTCTTTCTTGGCGAAAAATTGATATTTTTGATTTAAATTTCATTTCTTTAGTTGAAAATTAGGTTTTTTATTGTAATTCAATTTTTAAGTGAAAATTTAACTATTTTATGTTTAGTTCAAAATAAATTTTTGTTGATAAAAATTCAATAGTTAGGTTGAAAATCCCATTAAAAGTTAGAATATTTGGTTACAAATTTGTGTATTTTATTAAAAGTTTTTCTTTCTTGATGGAAAATTATTATTTTTTGTTTAAATTTCATTTCTTTAGTTGAAAATGAAGTCTTTTATTGTAATTCAATTTTTAATAAAAAATTTCACTATTTTATTTTTAGTTCAAAATAAATTTTTTTTGGTTAAAAATGCAAATGTTAGGTTGAAAATCCCATAAAAGTTAGAATATTTGGTTACAAATTTTTGTATTTTCTTCAAAGTTATTCTGTCTTGGTGAAAAATTAATCTTTTTTGTTTAAATTTCATTTCTTTAGTTGCAAATTAAGTTTTTTATTGGGATTTAATTTTTTAACTAAAAATTTAACTTCCATTTTTCGTCGAATTTTTTATTCATAGACATTCAGTCCTTAGTAGAAAATTACTTTAATTGGTTGAAAAGTTAATTGTTTGGTTAAAAATTCAATTTAATAACTTAAAAAATGATTTCTATGAGAATTAAACTATTTTTTTTTTAACTCACCTATTTTGTTTAAAATATTTTTTTTGTTATAGAATAATAATCTCATTGAGTTTTCGGGAACTTATTTACCTTTTTGGTTCAAAAATCAAAAATTAGATTGAAAATTCTAATAAAAATTAAAATATTTGGTTGAAAATTCATTGATATGGTTGAATTTTGGTTATTTAATCTTTTTGATAGAAAATTAATTTGTCTCGTTGAAAACTTAACTGTTTCGTTAAAAATTTATTTTATTTGCTTAAAAAATTAATCCTTTATCTGAGAATTAAACTGTTTTTTTTTGTTGAAAAGCTATCTTTTTAGTTGAAAATTCATCTACTTTGTTGGAAAATTATCTTTTTTTGGTAGAAAATTAACCTTTTTGCTTACAAATTTAAGTATTTGCATTTTCGTCGAAAATTGGGAATCGAACTGTTTGGTTGAGAATTTATTTTATTTGGTTATAAACTTATCTCTGTAACTTTAATTTAAGCCATTTTATTTTTTTCTTCATTTCTGTTTTTTTAGTTACAAATTCATATATTTTGTTGAAAATTTATATTTTGTTGTAGAAATTTCATCTTCTGGGTTGAAAATTCGAAACATTGTGTTTAAGAATTTTCTTTGTTGAGGGAAGATATATCATTTTAATCAAAAATTTATATCTTTGGTTAAAAATTCAAGTCTTTTTCATTTCTATTCAATTTTTGCTGAAAATTTGATCTTTTGCCGTTGAAAATTTACTTATTTTGTTAAAAACTCGTCTTTTCAGTCGAAAATTTTATTCTTCTACAAGAAATTTAATATTTTTCGGTTTTAAATTCTACTTTTAAACAAAATTGCCTTCATTGATTGAAAGATCTTTCTTGTTTAAAAATTCAACTCTCTTGTTGAAAATTCGTATTTGTGGTATAATTTAATTTAATAAAAGGTTGAAAATTTAACTAGTTTATTGAAAGTTCCATTTTTTTAAATTTGAAAATTAATTATTTTAACTGGAAATGTAATGATACAATTTTAAGTGAATAAATCTTAAATTTTTGTCAATTTTATATTCGATTTTGTGGATTTAATTTTGTCAGAGAATTTTTTATTTTGTAAAAGTAACTTTATATTACAGTATTTAACTATTTTGGTAAAAATCGTTTTTTTGTTGCTTTTGATTGGAAATTCATTTTCTTAACTGAAAATTTAAGTATTATATTTTTGGTTAAAAAATGATCGATTTTGGTTGAAAGTTAAAGTATTTTGTTAAAAATTGATGTCATTTGTTGAAAATTCCATCTTTTTAGAAGAAAATTAATCTTTTTGCTTGGAAATTCAACAATTATCGAATACTACATTTTACAGGCGAAATTAATCTTTTTTGTAATAGAAATTTAGTTACTTGGTTAAAAGTTATTCTTTTTTGTTAAAAATTAGTTAAAATTTATAATTTTAATCAAAAATTCATCTCTTTGGATGAAAAATGAGTTATGTTGTTAAAATTACCTTTTTTTCTATGACTGAAAATTAATTTTCTTCAATGGAAAATAGACTATTTCTATAAATATTCTATTAAGTATATTTTTGAAAATTACTTTTTTTGTTTGGTTGAAAATTATTTTTTTTATCTCAAAATTTGACTATTATTATCATTACAAATTCATATCTGGTTGAAAATTAATTTTAATAACTGACTGTTAAAAATTCATTTTTTTTAGTGGAAAATTAATTTTTCAAACTGAAACAGCGATTTTATTTTTGTTCGATAAGTGATCTTCTTTAGTACAAAATTCAAAAAAATTAACAAAATTTAAGAGTTTAACGTTTGGTTAAAAATAAATCTATCTTGTTCAAAAGTTAATGTTTTTATTTGAATAGTTAGAAATTTGAATCGGTTGAAATTTAATTTAATATAGCACCAACCATTATTTTACCTAAATATGCACTGAATCATCTGAATTTTAAGTATATAGAGATAAAATAAACTTTTATTTGAATTATTAATTAAATTCATATACTTTAGGGGCTAATTAAAAATTTTTAATCCTATTTCCTATTCAGGGGGTCTCAAAACGTGGACATTTTATAAAAACCGGCGGGGTCAAATTTTGCACAAATCTAATACCTTTTCTGATGAGAATGTAAAAAATCTCTTTTGCCCTGAAAATTATTATCAGAAATTTTTGAGATCACACTTTCTGATTTTTAAAAATCTATAAAAATTGTTTATATAATAAAAACCTAGTTTTTAAGTTCAGTAGAGCTTATAAACAACATATTTTTCATAGTCAAGCAAACTTGGCAAATTCGTAAGTATTTTGAAAAATTGTAACTTTCATCAATTCACTTTAACTATTTAATCTTTTGTGGAAAACTTACCTCTTTCTTTGATCCGAAAGAAAATATTTAGTTAAAACTCCGTTTTTTTCTTATAGAAACTTCATCTTTTGTGTTGAAAATTCCAATATTTGGTTAAATATTTCTCACTGTGATAAAAAAATAATTTATTTTACTGCAAATTTGTTTCTTTTTAGTTGAAAATTAATTTTTTAGCTGAATCGAAGTTTTCTTGAAAATATATATTTTTAGTTGAAAACTAAATAATTTTGCTGAAAACTCGTTTTTTTCTTTGTTGAAAATTTACTTTTCTAACTGCAAATTGAACTATTTCAGGTTTGGTTTGTAAATTTATATTTTTCAGTTGAAAATTTACCTTTAGGGTTTAAAATTGAATTATCTTGTTGAGAATTCATTCTTTTTGGTTGAAAATTGATTGTTTTCAATTGAAAATTTAATTCTTCTATTTTTGGTTTAAAGAATTATTTTTTTTTTGTTAGACGTTTACTTTTTTAACATTTCAAATATTCTAATTTTCGCTGAAAATTGATATTTTTGAGATGAAAATTCACGTACTTTGTTCAGAATGAGTCTTTGTTAGTAGAAATTTATTCTTTTAGGTGGAAAATTCAACTATTTATATAAAAATTCATATTTTTCATTGAAACTCCCTCATTTTAGTTAAAAAAAAATTGCTTTCTCAAGCTCAAAATATATCTTCTTGATTTGAAAACTCAACTAAAAAGTGTTTAAAATGTAATAATAATATTAATTGGAATATATTAGCAACCCTGAGTAAGGCACTGTTTAATGCGTGTAATATGTTTTCTATTATTTTGGTCTTATTTTATTATTTTTTGATAAGTTACCTTAAAAATTAATTTTACTTAAAAAAAAGTAACTGTTGTATTTTCGGTTGAAATTTGATTTTTTTTAAATTTCAAAATTGAACTATTTAGTTGAAAATTTTTCACTTTAATTAAAAGTTCAACTATGTCATTAAAAAAGTCATGCTTTTTATACATAAAATTAATCGTGTTGTTTGAAAATTCAGCTTTGTAGTTGGAAATTCAAGCAATTCAGTTAAATATTCATTATTTTAGTTAAAAATTTATCTTTTTCGCTAAAAATTCAACTATTCGAACTAATTTTTCTAACTGAAAGTTTAGGTTTTCCGTTTTTGTTTCAAAATTTAGTTATTTTGAAATTTATTACTCGTTTGGTAAAAGGATGTTTAGAATGAATGTGATAACTTAAACAAAATATTTAAGTTTTGTGGCAAAAATATGAATATTTTACTGCAAATTTGAAAAAAATTGAAAAAATGTACATCGCGATTTAAGACTAATTTGTAAATTATTTTCCACTACCGGGAAATGAAAGTGAACTCATTTTTTGACCGGAAATTTTACAACATTTTTAGAATAAAAATTTTCTCTAACTTTGATTTTAACCATTTTTTAAATAATTTGTTAAATTGTGATTTTTATCAGTTATATCATTCTGTTTAAAATGCTTAATTCGAAAATCTTTCACTTTAAAAATTTTTCATTTTAGATTTTTAATTTTTAAGCATACATTTTTATGTTAATAATTTTAAAATGCAGTTTTAAAGGATTATACAGTTAAAAATTAAAAGCTTTTCAAATCGAAGATTTTTGATAAAAAACACATTTTTAGTTCATCAACTGTGAATATAAATTAATTTATGATTTTTGAATTGAATTTTATTTTAAGAATTTCCATATTTTACCGTTGACAATTAAATTGTTTTAAATTGGAAAGACTCATTAGATAAACAAATGTAAACGCTCATTTGAAAATTTCTAAGCTAATTTCCAGTTTAAAATAACTTCAAAATAATATATTTAAATTCAAAGGCTTTTATTATATTTCAAATATTATTTCAGGCTAAAATATTCCACTTTTAAATAATTTAATTTGAAGTTTTTACTAAGAAAAAGAACAATTACTTAATACTTAGAAATATCTGACTGTTCATTTAAAATCAGAAATTATAAATTAAATATTCAAAACCAAACAAGGAAACTAAATTTCGAACGTTGTAATTTTAATTGTTATATTTAAAACAATTTAATATGTACTTCAGATTGTTGAATCGGCGGAGAAATATTGAATTTGATTTTTTATTTCGAAAAATTAATTTTTTTCATAATATTTAAAAATTTAGAAAGATTTACAAAGTCATCAAAAATGAATTTGGAAGATTTTAAGGAAATTTTTTGAATTTGGCAGAAATTAAAAAAAATGTTTTAGAAAAGAGTTCAAATAATTTTAAAAGTTGTTTAGAAGTTCTGAAAAAATTTAAAACGTTTAAAAAGAATGTTAAATAACATGAAAATGTTTCAATATTTTAAAATAAAATTTTGAATCATTTTAAGGGTTTTTAAACTTTTTAAAATAAAAATAACTTAAAACTAAACCTGAATCTTTGAACTCTATAATAATTTCTAAATGTATAAAATGTTTTGAATAAAAAACTTTCAAGCTCAGGTTTAAAAAGTTTGAAGTTAAAAAGTTCCTGATATTTTTTTTTATAATTGAAACGCCCTCCCTGAAATTTTTACTCATATGCGATAAATAATTTTGTTTATCTGCTTTTAGACATTTTCAATAGAGCAAGAAACTTTCCTGATACCTTAAGATGTCGATTTTAATTAGAAAATTATTGAGACCTCAAGGAAATCTTATCTTAAAAAGTTTTTCCTCTCAAGCGAAATCAGTTGAAGTTCAACAAAATGATACTGGTATGTTTCAGATCAAAAAAATTACACTTTACTCTTCTACAATGAAGATTAACTCATGACTGATTTTTGTAAACATTTTTTAATTCAGGTGTGACAGTAGTTTCCATGGCGAGAACACCTGTAAATAGCCTTAATCTAGAATTTTTAACCGAATTAACAACTACTCTCAATGAGGTAAAAAAACAGAAAATTAAAGGAATTGTCTTGACATCCTCGTTGCCAACAATCTTCTCAGCAGGATTAGATATTATGGAAATGTACAAACCAGACATTTCTCGTTGTACTCAATTTTGGACTGCACTACAAGATTTTTGGTTAACGCTTTATGGACTCGAGGTACCAATCGCCGCGGCTATCAATGTAAGTTTTTCTTTTTTTATTCACTGAAATAGGGTGGCGACTTTACCTGGAAACCTTAAAAACCTGCAGATGACTTGGAAATTAATCTAAAGATATTGATTTTTTTAGTATCCACTTTTTATAAGAAATTTATCCTTAAGATTAAAAAGTTTTCAAAAATGAAGAAAGTCATTTCTTCCTCTCACATATAGCAGAATCATTTTTTTCGAATTTTCGTGTCAATATTGATCCCACGTTTTTTCGAATCTACAAAAAAAGAAATGCTTTTTTTTTAGAAATGATGTGTTTAAAGGTTCTGCAAGTACCAGAAAGTTTAAGGGACGACTGTAAAACTTCTGAATAATAAAATTATATAACAGCTTATAATATTACCGAATAATAAAATTCCAGACAGAAAATTGCTGAATTATGAAATATCCGAAATAGAAAATTCCCAAATTGGAAAATTTTCAAGTAATAAAATTCTCAACAGTTTATAATATTCCCGAATTTGAAAAGTCCTGAATAATAAAATTTCAGACAGAAAATTTTCGAACTAGAAAATTCGCAAAGAATAAAATTCCAGACAGAAAATT
>JAAAKG020211211.1:8135-19008 GCA_010014905.2 Druon quercuslanigerum | reverse complement strand
AAATTGGAAAATTTTCTAATAATAAAATTGTCGACAGTTTACAATATTACCAAATTTGAAATTTCCCGAATAATAAAGTTTCCTAATAGTAAAATTTCTTAAATTTAAAAATATTACCGAATTTGAAAATTCCCGAAGAATAAAATTCCAGACAGAAAATTGCTAAATTATAAAATATCTGAAATAGAAAATTGCTGAATGATAAAATTCCCAAATAATATATAATTCACAAATTGGTAAATTTCCTTATAAAAAATTCTCCTAAGCTAGCAATTTTACCGAATTTTTTAAATTCCCCAATAATAAAACTCCTGATTGAAAAATTTCGAATTATAAAATGTTGGATTAAAAAAAATTGCAAATAATAAAATTCCAAAAAAATTTAATATTTGAAAATTCCCGAATAATAAAATTCCAGATAGAAAATTCTCGAAATATAAAAGATTCGAACTAGAAAATTGGCTAATGAAATTCCAGACAGAAAGCTGCCAAATTATAAAATATCCGAAATAGAAAATTCCCAAATCATAAAATTCCCAGATTTGAAAATTTCCGAATAATTAAATTCTCGACAGTTTACCATATTAACGAATTTGAAAATTCCTGAATGAGAAAATTTCAGATAGAAAATTCTCGAATTGTAAAGTCCCCCAAAAATCAAATTCCCAAATTGAAAAATTTTCTAATAATAAATTTCCCGACTGTTTACAATATTATCGATTTGGCAAATTCCCGAAATTTTTAAAATTAACGATTTTTTTAAATTTCCGAAAATTTCTAAATTATAAAATATCCAAGTTAGAAAATTTGCCAATATTAAAATTCCTGACGGAAAATTGCCCAATTGTAAAATATCTCACAAAGAAAATTTCAGAATAATGAAATTCTGAAATTGGAAAATTTTCGAATAATGAAATTCTGAAATTGGAAAATTTTCGAATAATGAAATTCTGAAATTGGAAAATTTTCGAATAATTAAATTTCCTAATTAGAAAATTTCCGAATAATAAAACTCTCGACAGTTTACAATATGAACGAATTTTAAAATTCCTGAATATTAAAATTTGAGATAAAAAGTTCTCGAATTATAAAATTCCCGAATAATAAAATTCCAGATAGAAAATTCTCGAATAATAAAATTTCCTAATTAAAAAATTTCCGAATAATAAAATTCTCGACAGTTTACAATATGAACGAATTTTAAAATTCCTGAATAATAAAATTTAAGATGAAAAGTTCTCGAATTATAAAATTCCCGAATAATAAAATTCCCAAATTGGAAAATTTTCGAATAATAAAATTGTCGACAGTTTACAATATTACCGAATTTGAAAATTCCCGAATAATAAAACTCCAGATAGAAAATTCTCGAATAATAAAATTTCCTAATTAGAAAATTTCCGAATAATAAAATTCTCGACAGTTTACAATATTAACGAATTTTTAAATTCCTGAATAATAAAATTTGAGATATAAAATTCTCGAATTATAAAATCCTCGAATAATAAAGTTCCCAAATTGGAAAATGTCGCAATAATAAAGTTTTCGCCAGTTTGAAATATTACCGAATTTTAAAATATGCTAATAATAAAATTCCTGACTGAAAAACTTCGAATTATAAATTATTTGAACTAAGAAATGTGCAAATAATAAAATTCCAGCCAGAAAATTGCCGAATTAAAAAATATATATCCGATCTAGAATATTCTTGAATTATGAAATTCCCAAATAATAAAATTCCGAAATTCAAAAATTTCCCATTAAGACATTTCCCGACAGTTTACAATATTATCGAATTGACAAATTCCCGACATTTTGTAATATTAATGAATTTTTTTAATTTCCGAATAATAAAATTTCTGACGAAAAATCACCCGATTATAAAATATCTTAAATAGAAAATTCCAGGATAATAAAACTCCCAAATTGGAAAATTTTCGAATAATAAAATTGTCGACAGTTTACAATATTACCGAATTTGAAAATTCCCGAATAATAAAACTCCAGATAGAAAATTCTCGAATAATAAAATTTCCTAATTAGAAAATTTCCGAATAATAAAATTCTCGACAGTTTACAATATTAACGAATTTTTAAATTCCTGAATAATAAAATTTGAGATATAAAATTCTCGAATTATAAAATCCTCGAATAATAAAGTTCCCAAATTGGAAAATGTCGCAATAATAAAGTTTTCGCCAGTTTGAAATATTACCGAATTTTAAAATATGCTAATAATAAAATTCCTGACTGAAAAACTTCGAATTATAAATTATTTGAACTAAGAAATGTGCAAATAATAAAATTCCAGCCAGAAAATTGCCGAATTAAAAAATATATATCCGATCTAGAATATTCTTGAATTATGAAATTCCCAAATAATAAAATTCCGAAATTCAAAAATTTCCCATTAAGACATTTCCCGACAGTTTACAATATTATCGAATTGACAAATTCCCGACATTTTGTAATATTAATGAATTTTTTTAATTTCCGAATAATAAAATTTCTGACGAAAAATCACCCGATTATAAAATATCTTAAATAGAAAATTCCAGGATAATAAAACTCCCAAATTGGAAAATTTTCAAATAAGAAAATTGTCGATAGTTTACAATATTACAGAGTTTGAAAATTCCCGAATAAAATTTCAGACAAAAAATTACTGAATTATAAAATATCCACAATAGAAAATTCCCGAATCATAAAATTCCCAAATTAGAAAATTTTCGAATTTAAATTTCCCGACAGTTTACAATATTATCGAATTGGAAAATTCCCGACATTTTGTAACATTAACAAATTTTTTTTAATTTCCGAATAATAAATTTTCTGATGTATAAAATATCCAAGTTAGAAAATTTCCCAATAATAAAATTCCTGACGGCAAATTGCCCAATTAGAAAATATCTCAAATAGAAAATTCCAGAATAAAAAATTCAAAAATTGGAAAATTCCCGAATAATAAAATTTTCGACAGTTTACAATACTAACAAATTTGAAATTTCCCGAATAATAAAATTTCCTATGGATAAAATTTTAGAAAGTTAAAAATATTACCGAATTTGAAAATTTCCAAATAGTAAAGTTCCAAACAGAAAATTGTCCAACTATAAAGTATTCGAACTAGAAAATTCGCAAATAATAAAATTCCTGACAGAAAATTGCTGAATTATACAATATCAGAAATAGAAAATCCCCGAATAATAAAATTCCCAAATTAGAAAATTTCATACTAATAAATTTCTCGTGAGCTTAAAATATTACCAAATTTTTAAATTTCCGAATAATAAAATTCCAGATAGAAACTTCTCGAATAATACAATTTTCTAATGATAAAATTTTAGAAAGTTAAAAATATTACCGAATTTGAAATTTCAGAAATAAAATAAAATTCCAGGCAGAAAATTGTTTAATTATACTATATCCAAAATAGAAAATTTTCTATTTATAAAATTCCAGAATCATAAAATTCCCAAATTATAGAATTTCCGATTAATAAAATTCTCGACAGTTTACAATATTAACGAACTTTCAAATTCCTGAATAATAAAATTTTAGATAAAAAATTCTCGAATTATATAATACCCGAATAATAAAATTCCTAGATTGGAAAATTTCCTAATAATAAAATTCTGCTGAGTTTACAATATTACCGAATTAAAAAATTTCCGAATTATAAAATTCCTGGCTAAAAATTTTCGAATTATAAAATGTTCGAACTAGAAAATTTTCAAATAATAAAATTCTAGCCAGAAAATTGCCAAATTAAAAAATATATATCCGATCTAGAATATTCTTGAATTATGAAATTCCCGAATAATAAAATTCCCAAATTGGAAAATTGTTGAATAATGAAATTCTCGACAGTTTACAACATTATCGAATTGGAAAATTCCTGACATTTTATAATATTAACTAATTTTTAAATTTCCGAATAATAAAATGTCTGAATTGTAAAATATCCAAGTTAGAAAATTTCCCAATAATAAAATTCCTGACCGAAAATTGCTCAATTAAAAAATATATATCTGATCTAGAATATTCTTGAATTATGAAATTCCGGAATAAGAAAATTGCCGCATTCGAAAATTTCCAAAAAATAAATTTCCCGACAGTTTACAATATTATCGAATTTGAAAATTCCCGAATAATACGATTCCAGATATAAATTTTTCGAATTATAAAATCCCCGAAAAATGAAATTCCCAAATTGGAAATTTTCCTAATAATCAAATTCTCCTGAGTTTACAATATTACCGAATTTTAAAATTTCCGAATAATAAAATTCCTGACTAAAAAATTTCGAAGTAGAAAATTTCCAAAAATTAAATTTCCCGACTATTTACAATATTACCGAATAAGAAAAATGTCGAATAATAAAATTCCAGATAGAAAATTCTGGAATTATAAAATTCTCGAATAATAAAATTTCCTAATGATAACATTTTATAAAGTTAAAAATATTACCGAATTTGCAAATTCCCGAATAATAAAATTCCAGAGCGAAAATTTTCGAACTAGAAAATTCGCAAATAATGAAATAATATAATTCCCAAATTATAAAATTTCCTAATAATAAAATTCTCGTCAGTTTACAATATTACCGAATTTAAAATTTTCCAAATAATAAAATTCCTGACTAAAAAATTTCGAATTATAAAACATTCGAATTAGAAAATATCAAAAAAATAAAATTCCAGCCAGAAAATTGCTGAATTATAACAAAATATCCGACCTAGAATATTCTGGAATTATTAAATTGCCGAATAATAAAATTTCCAAATAATAAATTCCCCGACAGTTCACAATATTACCGAATTGGAAAATTCCTGAAATTTTATAATGTTAACGAATTTTTTAATTTCCGAATAATAAAACTCCAAATAGAAATTTTCTAATGATAATATATTCGAACTAAAAAATTCGCAAATAATAAAATTTAAGGCAGAAAATTGCCAAATTTTCGAATCATGAAATTTTCGATAGTTTGCAATATTACCGAATTCGAAAATTCACGAATAATAAAATTCCAGATAGAAAATTCTCGAATAATAAAATTTCAGACAGAAAATTTTTGAACTACAAAATTCGCAAATAATAAAATTCCAGGCTGAAAATTGCTAAAATATAAAATATCCGAAATACAACATTCAAGAATAATAAAATTTCCTAATGATAAAATTTTAGAAAGTTAAAAATATCACCGAATTTGAAAATTCCTGAATAATAAAATTCCAGACAGAAAATTTTTGAACTAAAATATTCGAACTAGAAAATTCGATAATAATAAAATTCCGGACAGAAAATTGCTGAATTATACAATATCCGAAATAGAAAATTCCCGAATAATAAAATTTCCTAATTAGAAAATTTTCAAAAAATAAAATTCTCCACAGTTTACAATATTAACGAATTTGATCATTCCTGAATAATAAAATTTCAGATAGAAAATTCTCGAATTATAAAATCCCGAATAATAAAATTTCCTGATTAGAAAATTTCCGAATAATAAAATTCTCGACAGTTTAAATATTAACAAATTTGAAAATTCCCCACATTTTATAATATTAACGAATTTTTTAAATTTCCGAAAAACAACATTTCTGAATTATGAAATATCAAAGTTAGAAATTTTCCCAATAATAAAATTTCTGACGGAAAATTGCCCAATTATAAAATATCCGAACTAGAAAATAAAATAATAATATTAATTCGAATAATAAAATTCGACACAGAAAATGGCCCAATTATAAAATTCCCGTCTAATAAAATTCCCGAATAATACAATTTCAGAGCATTTTTTGATATTGCTGAACTGGAAAATTCCCAAATAATAAAATTCCAAATAGAAAATTCCCGAATTTAAACAATCAAGAAAATGGTTTTTTATTAACTATTATTTATTTATTAAAAATTCAATAATCAAATATTTGTATGAAAAAATTATTTTTAATGTTTAATGTTTCTAAAATTATTTAAATTTATAATAACAATAATTGAAAAAAAAACACTTCCAGATGGAATTTGTTTTTAATTATAAGGTTTTGCGATTTATTGGCAATAATTTTGATTCTTTTTACGGTTTTTAAATAAGAATTGTATCAATTATGTGAGGTACTACTCTTTACTGATAACTAGATGGTAACATTAATTTTTTAAACAGTTTATTATTGTTTTTAGCAATTTCCTCTTAGAATAGGGTTAGAATGTCGCGGTTTGTTACATTTTTAAATTTTTTTTATCTTTTCAGTTAGAATGATGCAATGAGTAAATAATTAATTTGAATAAATTTTAGAAAGTTGCGGAATTTTCTGATTTTTTTTACTTTGCTTTGGCTTTTTTAAAACATTTTTAAAACACTTTCTTTGTGAATATATTTTTCTAAAATAAAGCAGATAGATAGAATATTATTTAAAGAACTAATAAATATTTCAAACTAATTTTTTTATTTGTATTAATTATTATCTCTCTCTGATTGAAAAGTGAACAAATAGTGTAAGTTTTTTTTAACTGAAACTTTCTAGCATTATTCTAAAAGAATATTATTATAAATAATAATAAATGGTTTAAAAGAATTCTAACCCAATTCTAAGGGAATATGGCTAAAAACAAAAATTAATTTATTTTATAAAATGCGTTTAAAAGTCTAATTATTAATAGAAAGTAGTATTTTATATATTACAAACTATTTTTATATAAAAAATTTAAAACAAAACATAGAATTTTGAAGCTTTTTAAAGACCTTACAATTTTTTAGGATAATAAAAAAATGTTATGAAGATTTATAGAAAAATCGAAAGCGATTCATTTAAAAAAATTTATTTTAGCAGAATATTTAAAAAGATATAAAAATAAAATCAACGTTCGTTAAATAAATAACAAATTAACAATTATTAATTTAGACAAATATCGAGAGAGTTCAAGAGATATTTTAAAGATTGGAAAGGATTAAAAAATAATTCTATTCACATCCCTAAGAAAACTAAAAATAGTTTTTTAAATTTTGCAGGATTTATTAAAATTTTTAGGGAAAGAAATTTAACTTTTTAAATAAGAATCGTGTTCTTTATTCGCAGTCTTATTACGATAAGACTGAGAAAAAATTAATAATAGAATTAATTGATTTTAGGGAGCGAGTCCAGCTGGAGGATGTTTGACAGCAATTTCCTGTGAATATAGAGTTCTAGTTGATGGGAAACACACAATTGGACTAAACGAGACCAAATTAGGAATTGTAGCTCCTAAATGGTTCCAGGATGCTTATATTTCTACGATTGGATACCGAAAAGCTGAGCTTGCCCTTTTAAAGTAAATATTTATAACTATTTTGTTGAATAGTAGTTTTTTCTGGTTTAAAAATAATTTTATTTTCTTCTAATGTTTCAAACGGTTCGAAATAATTTTTATCTTGAAATAGAATAAGTTATTTGGAAATTTTTATTTAATAAATTTATGTTACAATTTAATCTTTAAAAAAGAATTTGAGAGGCATCGAATTTGAAATATTCAATTTAGAAAATTATCAAATTATAAATAATTTATTTCTGAATGCCTAGTTCTTGCATGGTTTTGTTTTTCAGGCGAAATATATAGTAAATTGACTTAAATGGTTCCTGAAATTTTGAAAAATCTTTTAAACTTAAATATTTTTCTTCTGAAATTCAGATTTTTTCGTAATCTTGCAAAATCTTTTGTTTTAATGTTTGTGATTTCTTCTCAAGATTTTAATCATTTTCAAATCTTTTTAAAACTTCTAAATATCTTTTGATATAAGTAAGTTTTCCTTAAAAAATGCAAATCATGCAAAATTAAAAGAATAGTCTTAAAATTCTCCAAAATTCATTATTTTCCAAAATTAAAAAATCATTTGCAATTAAAATTATATGTTTTATCCATGATATTTGGAAAAATTTTTATATCAATTTTATCGTGTGCTTTCAATAATTTAGAACATTATCAAGTTAAAAATATTTTATTTTTAAATAGCTATTTCTTGCATGTTTTTATTTTTAGAGCGAAATTTCTTAAATTTTTTCGCAGAATAATTTGAAAATGGGCTTAAAAAATTGCTTTTTAAAAATGCACTTTTTAATGCTTTTTATGAATTTTTTAATTATGCAGGCTTAAATTTTAAAGATGTATTGATATTAAATTAGTAATTTTCAATCTTTTATTTCGAAAGATTTAAAAATTTAACTCTCGTTGGAAATTCGTATTTTTTGTTTATTTCAATAGTTTTTTATTGAAAATTAAAATCCTTTTTTTCGTTGAAATATTAACAGATGCGTTTTTCGTAAATAATTCATCCTTTCTGTTTAAAGATGAACTATTTTACAACAAAATTATTACTTGAAACTACTCGCTGATAAAGACATTTATTATGATATAATTGATAATAATTTTCATTGGAAATTCATCTATTTGGTTAAAACTTCAACTATTTTGTTAAAAATTAGTTTTTTATTGTTGTAAATTAATTTTTTCAACTGAAAATTGAACTATTTGGTTGAAAATTCGTTTCTCTAAACTAATTTTTCTTATTAAAAATTTTAATCAATTTAATCATTTACTTTTATTAAAAATTCTTTTTTTTGTAGCAGAATAATCCTCTTGCTTCATAACTCATCTTTTTGTTTGAAATTTTAACTATTCCACTTAAATATTCCATTAGTTTTGTTGAAAATTCATGTCTATATTTGATAATCAATTTTTTTAGCTTCAAATTAAACTATTGATTTTTTTGTTGTTGATAATTTGTCTTTTTCAGATGATAATTGAAGTGTTTTCTTAAAAATTGATCACTTTTGGTTGAAAATTTAATTATTCCAGTTAAAAATTCACCCTTTTCCTTGAAATTTATATGTTTTCTTGAATATTTGTTTTTATTTTTTATGGAAAAGTAATTTATATCAGAAAAGTAACTATTCCATTTTTGGTTGAAAATTTATCTTTTTCAGTTGAAAATTCATATATTTTTTTAAATTCGTCTTTCTTGGTAGATAATCTATCTTTTTTATTTAAAATTGAACTATTTGTTTATAAATTCATCTATACTTGTGAAAATGCAATATTTTTACTTCAAATCTATTGAATTAAAAGCTTTTAAAATTGAACTTAATATTGTACCTAAATTAATTTTGCCAAAACCATTATCTTTTATTCAAAATATTATTTTAAATATGCACTAAATTTTAACTATATGAAGAAAAAAAATCTGTTTCAATTATCATTCGAATTCATGAACTTTATTCATTCACTTTCTTTATTTATTTTTTTTGTTGAAAATTTTTCTTTTTTAGATGATAATTCAGGTATTTTGTTAAAAATTCGTCTGTTTTGGTGGAAAATTTAATTATTCCAGTTACAAATTCATCACTTTCCTTGAAATTGATATATTTTCTTGAACATTTGCTTTTATTTCTTATGGAAAAGTAATTTATATAACTGAAAAAATAAAAATTCCATTTTTTGTTGAAAATTGATCTTTTTTTAGTTGAAAACTCATTTTTTTGCTTGAAAAATCAACTATTCCAGTTGAAGATTCTATCATTGTACTTTAAATTTTTTATCACCTAATAATTCATGTAGTTGGTTATAAATTAGTCTGTTTTGTTGGAAATTAAATCTTTTTGTTTGCAAATTAAACGAATTGTTTGAAATTTAAATATTTTCTTGACAATTAGTTTCTTTGTTTTTTTGTGTGGAGAATCTCATTATTTCTCCAGTTTTTACGTGTTGATTATCACCTGAAAAATATCTTTTATTTAAAATATTATTTTTTTAAATATTAACTAAATTTTAACTATATGAAGAAAAAAAATCTTTTTTAATTATCATTCGAATTCATGAACTTTATTCATTCACTTTATTTAATCATTTTTTTTTGTTGAAAATTTTTCTTTTTTTAGATGATAATTCAAGAATTTTTTAAAAATTCATCCGTTTTGGTTGAAAATTTAATTATTCCAGTTAAAAGTTCATCACTTTCCTTAAGGTTTATATATATTCTTGAAAATTTGTTTTTATTTTTAATGGAAAAGTAATTTATATGAAGAAGGTAACTATTCCATTTTTGGTTGAAAATTTATCTTTTTCAGCTAAAAATTCATTTTTTTTTTTTTGAAAATTCCTCTTTCTTTGTAGATAAATTTGTTTAAAAATTCATCTATAATTTTGTAAATGCAATATTTTTACTTGAAATCTATGGAACTTAAATCTTTTAAAATTGAACTAAATATTGTACCTAAATTAATTTTGCTAAAAGGAATATATTTCCCTTTTTTAAATTTCATTATTTCTCCAGTTTTTAGGTGGTGATAATCACCTGAAAAATATTTTTCATTCAAAATATTATTGTTTTAATTATCATTCATCACTTTCCTTGAAATTTATATATTTTCTTGAATATTTATTTTTATTTTGTATGGAAAAATAATTTACCTAACTGAAAAAGTAACTATTTCATTTTTCGTTAAAAATTTATCTTTTTTAGTTGAAAACTTATCTTTTTGCTTGAAAAATCAACATGGTGATCGTCACCTGAAAAATATATTTCATTCAAAATATTATTATTTTAAATATTCACTAAATTTTAACTGTATGAAGAAAAAATAATAATTTTTTTAATTTTATTTTAATTCATGAACTTTATTTATTCAATTTATTTATCCATTTTTTTTTGTTGAAAATTTTTTTTCTTTAGTTCATAATTCAGGTATTTTGTTAAAAATTCGTCTATTTGGGTGGAAAATTTAATTTTTCCAGAATATTTGTTTTTATTTTTTATAGAAAAGTAATTTACATGACTGAAAAATAAATAATCCATTTTTGGTTGAAAATTGATCTTTATTAGTTGAAAACTCATCTTTTT
>JAAAKG020211200.1:0-22563 GCA_010014905.2 Druon quercuslanigerum | reverse complement strand
TTGGTTGAATTATATTAAATATCAATTATTTTTGTTAAAAATTCGTCACTTAGTTTTAAAGTGTAACTATTACTTTCGAAATTATTTTGTTGTTGAAAATTCATCTTTTTCAGTTAAAAATTCAACTGTTTCATTACAGATGTTTTTTGTTAGTTGAAAATTCATGTCTGTAATTGAATAGCCGTCTTTTCGATAGAAAACAAATATTCATTTTTGTAAATATTTTTTTTTAATAATCATCAATTTAGTTTGAGAATCTTTTTTTATATTAGTTACAAATACTTGGTTGAAAGTTCAAATCTTTTCTTAATAGTTCATTTCCTTGGTTAAAAGTTTAACTATTTTGTTGAAAATAAATTGTTTTGATTGAAAATTCAATTATTCCATCTTTGGTTGAAAATTCATATTTTTTGTTAAAAATTCAAGTATTTCAGTTAAGTATTCATAAATTTAGTTGAAAAGTCTTTTTGATTTCAAATTGCTGACCTGATTTTTCGTTCAGAATTCATCTTGTTGGAATAAAATTTAATAACTTTGTTGAAAGTTAAACTCTTTTGTGAAAACTTAATTATTTTCGTTGAAGATTCATAATTTAATTTTATAAGTTAGTTTAAATATTGAAAATTGACAAAATAATTTTTTTATTTCAAAATGCTGTAGATCTCAGTTTCATTGACTTATTAGTAATAAGAAAACGAGAAAAAGGAGTAAAACTGCGAAGTAGTTGTAGGAAAGGAAAGTGAATGGTAGATATAAGAGCAGTATCAATTCCAGTTTTAAACACTGATGCTATATTTTATATAAATTATTTTTATAAATGTATAAACGCTTTAAATACGTAGTATCTATCTGTAGAGGAGGCGGGTGGAGTCGAGGGCCGGCGGCATTTCCCCATCTATGTACATTCTTTTATTCACGGAACCGGCTGGCCTACCATAATCTACCGGTTTTCTACATTTACATAATAGACCAGTATATGATAATAATATATGTATGGCTAGGTGGGTCAGTGAGTATGAAAAATGTGATCTGAAAAGTGCAAGCATGATTTGCCTTATCTCGATGGATGATGGTATATAATGGTGTATGATGTCCATGTTAAAGACTGACATGTTAAAGACTTTTATGATCATGGACCGGTAGAACTGTGGGAGGTTTGCCGCCGTCGCCGAGCCGATATGAATGAAGGTCTTGATCCATTTACCATTTGCCGTAGCCTCCATAACCACCATCGTATCCACCGTGTCCACCGTTTCCACCACCGATTCCTAATCCTCCACCGATGACGACACCAGCGCCTCCAAGACCTGCATCAAAAGAGATTGATTAGATGATGAATTCATTAAGAGAGCTGCTGATTGATCATCATGTGATGAATTTAAGACACTTACCTCCGAAACCAGCTCCGGGAGCAGCAGCGGCGGCGGAGCCAGAGCTACCGTCATCACCGTTGATTCCACCGGATCCGGCGTAGAAAGCAACACCACCATAGCTGGGTCCGACGAGGTTAGCGGTAGCCTGGGATGGTCCTACGAGGGTGGCAGTTCCCTGGGATGGTCCAACGAGGGTCGATGGTCCGGCAGCGGGTCCAACAAGGCTGGCTGGTCCAGTACGGGGTCCTCCAATTGACTTGGCTCCTTCTTGGGGTCCAACAAGGTCTGATGGTCCAGTCTGGGGTCCTACATTAGCCTTGGGTCCTTCTGCGGGTCCAATGTCGGATCTTCCACCGAGCACTCCTCCGGAGACGACCTGTTGGACTCCTGCGGATCCAGCAGCAGCTGCTGCTCCAGCAGCGTAGCTGGCACCTAGACCACCGGATCCCAAGCTGGATGCACCACCCTGGAGGGAGCCTGCGGTTCCAGCACCAGCGGCGAGTCCACCGCTGAGTCCGGCTCCTCCGTGACCAGCTAGTCCTCCGTAGCTACCTCCATAACTACCTCCGTGGCTAAGACCGGGGTGAGCCGATGCGACGGCGAGGCATGCGAGAACGATCTGGAAAAAGAAAAAAGAAAAGTTTTTTAGGACTTTGGCTACTCAGTCTTCCGGAATAATCGACTTTTTCAGACTGTTTTTTTTCTTTTTTTTTAGACAAAAGAGTTTTGTATGATTCGAAGATTTTCCCGATGGATTAACTTAAGAAGAGTACACGTGTGAAGAGCGGTTTAAGAAAAAAATTTAATTTAATTTTCTTTTGAAAGTCACACTGAAGACTCTATTTTCTCACAATTATCTACTGATGCCAGCATTTCTTTACTTTGACTTGAAAAGTGTTTTGAACTGATTAGAGATTCTATAAAATTTGGAATTTTTAAGACAAAAAAAAAAGAGTTTTTAACAAAACAAATGACTGTTTAACTGCATAGTTAAATTTCTGATCAAAAAGATGAATTCTCAACAAGTTATGTGAATTTTCCATTAATTTTCACCAAAAAATATAATATTTGATATTTAAATAAAAAATTATTCTAATTTTGAAAAAGAAAGTTTTTCTACAAAAAAAAGGACTAATTTTCAACTAAAAAATATCAATTTTCAACCAAAAATGGAATAGTTTAATTCTCAGTAAAAAAATTAATTTTATTGAAAAGAAAACGAATTTTTTTATAAGTCTAGAAATACGAATATAAAAAAATCATTTTAAATCGAATAGTTAAATTTTCCATCAAAAAGGAAGAATTTTCAGCAAAATAGTTCAATTTTTCGTGAGAAGATCAATTTTCTACCAGATTGTTAAATTTTCGACCAAATAAATGAACTTTTAAGAAAGTGGTTCAACTTTGAATTAAGGATTTGAATTTCCAATTTAAAAGATGAATTTTTAAATTGGAATCTTCAACTAAATTGGATTCATTTTCAACAAAACAATTGCATTTTTAACAAACAAAAAAACTATTTTCTGCCAATACGAATTTTTAAGAAAAAAAATTTTTGTAAACAAATTGTTAAGCAAGCTACCATATTGTTTAATGTTCAAGGCGAAAATACAGATTTTCTACAAAAAATTTAATTTTAACGAAAAAGATAATTTACAACGAATTAGTTGACTTTTTAACAAAATAGTTCAATTTTCAGTTTAAAAAAATAGTAATTGTTAACCTTTTAATGATTTTAGTTGAAGGCTCCTTATTTTAGTTGAAAATTCATCACTGTCTTTGAAAATGTAACTTTTTTTTTGAAAATTAGTTTTATTTTTATTACTAATTCATTTTTTCCCAGAAACGATTCACTTCTTTAATTGAAAATTCATTTACTGAAAGTTAAAAATTCATTTTTTTTATTAATAAATAAACTATTCGAGTTAAAGATTGACCATTGCAGTTGAAAAGTTATCTTTTTTGTTTAAAATTCAACTATTCGTTTTTTGATTGAAGCTTGATATTTTTTGGTTAAAAAATAAACTACTTGGTTGAGAATTTATCTTTTTGTAGTTGATAATTCAAATGTTTTATTGAAAATTTATTTACTTTGTTGAAAAATCATCTTTGTGATAGAAAATTCAATATTAAACATTTTAGTTAAAAATAGTAGATAAAATAAAAATTTGTTTGAATTATTATTCAAATCTATTAACTTTAGAGAAAAATTCAAGAAATTAATAATGATGTTTTTAGTATTATTTATTTATTTATTCAGTTAGAAACATGGAAAAGTCAAAGATATAAGAGAAAAGAAAAAAATGGTGAAAATATTGGAATTGAAAAAAGTGAAAAGAAAAATGAAGAAAGGCAATTATTTCTGAGAAGCAGAAAGTTGGAAAATGGAAAAACAACCCCGTCGAATACTTACGAAGGCCTTCATGATTGGTTGGTTTGTGTGTGGTGGGCTCGTGGCTTGGTGAATGACTGACTTTGGCTTGGTCGATGGGCCTTATATACTCCTACCTCTACCCTAGGCATGCTCTAATTCTACTATCACTATCACTATCCTTTCGAAAGCTGCCCGACCACCCTCCTCCTCGCTGAGGAAAACCAGAATCCTAATCGTGTTGGTGGTCCAACACCTGTCCGAATAGAGAGGGTGGTGCAGGCGGGCGGTCACTAGCAAGACAGGAATTAGTTAAATCATAAGTGGTTATTTACTTCGTTTTGCACTGCAATCGAGAGTTGCCGTTATCCGCAAGTCGGTACCGAGACCAAAACATGCACCAAATCTACCCGAGATTGCATCATTTCATCTCAAAATTTTCGTCTCTACAAAGAAAACCACTTCGAATTTCTAACTTTTTAAGTAAAAATATTGCACTTTCAAGAAGATAGAAAAATTGTAATCCAATCAGTTGAATTTTCAAATAGTATCATTTTTTTACCAGATTGTGAAATTTTTGAGCCGAAAATACGAATTGTCTACAAAACATTTTAATTGTCTACAAACAAGATGAATTGCCTACCAAAAAATTTGATTTCTCAATAAGATACATCAATTTTAACTAAATAGTTTAATTAAAAAAAAGTTTTATCAGAAAAGATCGAATCTAAAAAAATATAAATTTTATTCATAAATTTTAATCAAATAATTGAATTTTCCACCAAGAAAATTTATTTTCTAGCATAAAAGACGAATTTTCAACCAAATAGTTGACTTTTTTACCAGATTGTCATATTTTTAAGCAACAAAACAAAACAATTTAATTGTCTACAAACAAGATGCATTTTCAACCAAAAAGGATAATTTTTTACCAAAAAAATTTATTTCTGTTCAAAAAATATAAATTTTAACCAAATAGTCGAATTTTCAACCCAAAAAATTAATTTTCTACCGGAAAAGATGAATTTTTAACAGAATACAATACATTTTCACCAAATAGCTGAATTTAAAAAAAAATTCTATCGGAAAAGATGAATTTTAATTGAATTTTCCACCAAGAAAATTTATTTTCTACCATAAAAGACGAATTTTCAACCAACAGTTGATTTTTTTAACCAGATTGTCATATTTTCGAGCCAAAAGTACGCATTTTCTACAAAAAAGTTTAATTGTCTACAAACAAGATGAATTTTCAACCAAAATAGATAATTTTCATCCAAAAAATTTGATTTCTCGGCACAAAACATCAATTTTAACCAAATAGACGAATTTTCAACCAGAAAGATTAATTTTCTATCAAAAAATTTTATTTCTCAATAAGATACATCAATTTTAACCAAATAGTTGAATTAAAAAAAAGTTTTGCCAGAAAAGATCGAATCTCAAAAAATATATAAATTTTAATTATACATTTTAACTAAATAGATCAGCTTTCAACCAAAAAAATAATATTTTTCTACCAGAAAAGAAGAATTTTCAACAAAATATATCAATTTTATTAAAATAGTTTAATTTTCTACTAAATAAAGAGTTTTATATAAAATATATAAATTTTAACCAAATAATTGAATTTTACACCAAGAAAATTTATTTTCTACCGTAAAAGACGAATTTTAAACCAAATAGTTGATTTTTTAACCAGATTGTCACATTTTCGAGCCAAAAATACGAATTTTTTATAAAACAGTTTAATTGTCTACAAACAAGATGAATTTTCAACCAAAAAGGATAATTTTCTACTAACAAATTTGATTTTTCGACAAAAAACATCAATTTTAACCAAATAGACGAATTTTCAACCAGAAAGATCAATTTTCTATCAAAAAATTTGATTTCTCCATAAAATGCATCAATTTTAACCAAATAGTTGAATAAGTTTTACTAGAAAAGATCTAATCTCAAAAAAATATATAAATTTTAATCAAATAGATGATGTTTCCCAACAAAAAGATTCATTTCTTACCAGAAAAATGAATTCTCAAAAAAATATATACATTTTAACTAAATAGTTCAGCTTTCCACAAAAAGATGAATAATTTTCTACCAGAAAAGATGAATTCTCAAATTTTATTAAAATAGTTTAATTTTCTACTAAAAAAAGATTTTTCTACAAAAGACATAAATTTTAACCATATAATTAAATTTTCCACCAAGAAAATTTATTTTCTACCGTAAAAGATGAACTTTCAACCAAATAGTTGATTTTTTTTACCAGTTTGTCATATTTTCGAGTCGAAAATATGCATTTTCTACAAATTTTCAACAGATGATTAATTTTCTACCTAAAATTTTGATTTCTCTACAAAAAAAAATTTAACCAAATAGTCGAAATTTCTACCAGAAAATATGAATTCTGACCAAAAAATATATCACTTTTATCAAAACAGTTGAATTTTTTACCAAAAAATATAAATTCTCAACATATTATATATTTTAACTGATCAGTTGAATTTCCAAACAAAAAGATTAATTTACTATCCAAAAAGAATAACTGTCAACTAACTATATAAATTTTAAACAAATTTGTGAATGTTCAATACATGAAAATAATTTTTAACAAAAAAAGAAGATGTTCATACAAATAATAGAATTTTTTACCAAACAGTTGAATTTTCAAACAAATATAGTAGCATTTTTTTACCAGATTGTGAAATTTTTGAGCCGAAAATACGAATTTTCTACAAAAAAGTTTAATTGTTTACAAACAAGATGAATTTTCAACCAAAAAATTTGATTTCTCGGCACAAAACATCAATTTTAACCAAATAAACGAATTTTCAACCAGAAAGATTAATTGTCTATCAAAAAATTTTATTTCTCAATAAGTTACATCAATTTTAACCAAATAGTTGAACTAAAAAAAAGTTTTACCAGAAAAGATCGAATCTCAAAAAAATATATAAATTTTAAGCTAATAGTTTATGTTTTCAAACAAAAAGATTAATTTCTTACCAGAAAGACGAATTCTCAACAAAATATATCAATTTTATTAAAATATTCTACGATAAAAAGTTTTTTTAATAAAATACATTAATTTTAACCAAATAATTGAATTTTCCACCAAGAAAATTTATTTTCTACCATAAAAGATTAATTTTTAACCAAATAGTTCATTTTCTTACCAGACTGTCATATTTTCGAGCCGAAAATATGAATTTTCTACGAATTTTCAACATAGAAGATTAATTTTCTACCAAAAAATTTGATTTCTGTATAAAAACATAAATTTTAATCAAATAGTCGAACTTGCTACCAGAAAATATGAATTCTTAACAAAAAATATAATGAATTAATTTTTTACCAAAAAATATAAATTCTCAACATATTATATATTTTAACTAATTAGTTGAATTTCTAAACAAAAAAATTGATTTACTCCCTAAAAATATTGACTCTCAACTATCTATATAAATTTCATCGTTGAATTTTCAATCAATAAAAATAGTTTTTACCTGAAAAGAAGAATTTTCATACAAATAATGGAATTTTTTACCAAACAGTTGAATTTTGAAACAAATATAGTAGCATTTTTTTACCAGGTTGTGAAATTTTCGAGCCGAAAATACGAATTTTCTACAAAACAGTTTAATTGTCTACAAACAAGATGAATTTCCAACCAAAATAGATAATTTTCAACCAAAAAATTGGATTTCTCAACAAAAACATCAATTTTAACCAAATAGACGAATTTTCAACCGAAGAGATTAAAATTTTCTATAAAAAAATTTGATTTCTCAATAAAATACATTTTATTGTTTGTTTTCAAACAAAAAGATTCATTTCATACCAGAAAAATGAATTCTCAAGAAAATATATCAATTTTATTAAAATAGTTTAATTTTCTACTAAAAAAAGATTTTCCCATAAATTACATCAATTTTCACCAAATAATTGAATTTTCCACCAAGAAAATTTATTTTCTACCATAAAAGACGAATTTTCAACCCAAAAAACTAATTTTGTACCAGAAAAGATGAATTATTAACAAAATATATCATTTTTATCTAAATAGTTGAATTTCCAAACAAAAAGATTAATTTTCTAACCAAAAAGATTAATTTTCAACTAACTATATAAATTTGAAACAAATTGTTGAATGTTCAATCAATATAAATAATTTTTACCAGAAAAGAAGAATTTTCATACAAATAGTGGAATTTTTTACCAGACTGTGAAATTTTCGAGCCGAAAATACGTCTTTTCTACAAAACAGTGTAATTATCCACAAACAAGATGAATTTTCAACCATAAAAATCAATTTTCTACCAAAATACATACAGAATACATACATTTTAACCAAATAGTTGAATTAAAAAAAAATAATAATTTTCTACCAGAAAATATTGAATCTCAACCAAATATGTAAGTTTGAAACAAATAGATAAATTTCCAAACAAAAAGAATAATTTGCTACTAAAAAGATGAATTCTCAACAAAATATATCAATTTTAACCGAATAGTTAAACCTTCAACCAAACAAATTAATTATCTACCAGAAAAGATGAATTTTCAACAAAATATATCAATTTTATTAAAAAAAAGTTCAATTTTCTACTAAAAAAAAGAGTTTTCAACCAAATACATAAAATTTCACAAAATAATTGTCTTTTCTATTAGAAAAGACGAATTTTCAAACAAATAGTATCATTTTTTACCAGATTGTGGAATTTTCGAGCCGAAAATGCGAAATTTCTACAAAACAGTATAATTTTCGACAAACAAGATTAATTTTCAACCAAGCATGATAATTTTCTACCAAAAATTTAATTCTCGACAAAAACATCAATTTTAACCAAATAGACGAATTTAAACCAACAAGGTTCATTTTCTACCAAAAAGTTGGAATTATCAACAAAGTACATAAATTTGAATCAAACAGTTAAATTTGCAAAAAAAAATAATTTTTTGTCACAAAAGATTAATTTCAACTTAAGCAAATTAATTTTTAACCAGTTGCATTTTCAGCGAGATAGATACATTTTCTATCCAAAGGGACTAATATTTTACCAAAAAGGATTAATTTTCAACCAAATATTTAAATTTTCAAATTTAACTTTGAGCAAATTGATCAACTTTTAACAAAATAGTTTCACTTTCAACCAAGTTTTTTTATTATCAACCAAAAAAATGAAATTTCAAACAAGAGAAATAATTTTTAACCAAATAGTAGAACTTTTAACTGGGGCAGATCAATTTTGAAAAAAATGGAATTGTTAATTTTTCAGTTAAAAAAAAAATTTGAACCAAAGGGATGAATCTTTCATGAATTTTTCACCAGATTGTTGAATTTTGAGCCGAAAATACGAATTTTCTACAAAACTGCTTGATTTTCCGCCAACATGATGAATTTTCTACCCAAAAATTAGATTTCTCAACAAAATACAACAATTTTAACTAAATAGTTGAACTTTCAACTAGAAAAAAATTAATTTTCTAGCAGAAAAGATGAATTCTCAACTAAATATATCGATTTTAACAAAATAGTTGAATTTTCAGCCAAACAGTTGAATCTTCTAAAAAAAAACATAAATTTCAACCAAATAGTCGAATTTTCACCCAAAAGAATTAATTTTTAACCAAATAATCCAAATTTCTACCATCAAGATGAATTGGCAACTAAAGAAGATTAATTTTCTACCAAAAAATTTAAAATCTCAACACAACACACATAAATTTTAATCAGATAGTTAAATTTTCAACCAAGAAGATTTATTCTTCACAAGAAAAGACAAATTTTCAACAAAATACATCGATTTTTAATAAATAATTGAATTTGCAACTAAGAAGATTAATTTTTTACCAACAAAAAAAAACGAATTTGCAACAAAGTACATAAATTTTCAACTAAACAGTTTGGACAGTAGAGTTAACAATTTTATTTGATTAACTTTTGTATATCAAAAACACTTGAATTTGACAAATAAAGAAGAATTTTTGACCAAAGACTAAAATCCTTAACTAAAACAAATTAATTTTCAACCAGTTGCATTTTTAACAGACAAAAAAATTATTTTCTACAAAAAAACACGAATTGTTAATCAGATTGTTACGTTTTTAACCAAAAAGATTAATTTTCTGTGAAATAATTTGATTTTTCGACAGAAAACATGAATTTTAAACAAAATGTTCTTCTCTACAAAGAAAACCGCTTAAACCATTAAATTTTCCACCAAAAAGATAATTTTTCTACCAGAAAAGATGAATTCTCATCAAAATATATAAATTTGAACAAAATAGTTAAATTTTCGACAAAGAAAATTAACGTTTGTACCAGAAAAGACGATTTTTAAAACAAATAGTTGAATTTTTCACCAGATTGTTGAATTTTTTAGCCGAAAATCTGAATTTTCTACAAAACTATGTAATTTTCCGCCAACATGATGAATTTTCTACCCCAAAAATTGATTTCTCAACAAAAGACATCAATTTTAACTAAACAGTTGAACTTTCAACTAAAAACAATTAGTTTTCTCAAAGAAAAGATGAAATCTCAACTAAATATATTGATTTTAACAAAATAGTTGAATTTTCACCCAAAAGAAATTATATTTAACCAAATAATTCAAATTTCTACCAACAAGATGAATTGGCAATTGGATAAGATAATAAATTTTTAACTAAACAGTTTTAACAGTAGTTAACAATTTTATTTTAATAATTTTTGTTAATATAATAAACACTTGAATTTGAATTTTCAAAGAAAAGGAATTATTTCTTACTAGAAAAATGAATTCTGAACAAAATATATACATTTTAACTAAATAGTTCAGCTTTCCACAAAAAAAAAATTTTCTACCAGAAAAGATGAATTTTTAACAAAATATGTCAATTTTATTAAAATAGTTTAATTGTCTACTAAAAAGAGATTTTTCTACAAAATACAACAATGTTAATCAAATAATTGAGTTTTCCACCAAGAAAATTTATTTTCTACCATAAAATACGCATTCTAAACAAAATACTTAATTTTTTTACCAGGTTGTTATATTTTCGGACCGAAAATATGAATTTTCTACGAATTTTCCACCATCAATGTGAATTTTCAACCTAGAAGATTAGTTTTCTACCAAAAAATATAAATTCTCAACAAAATATATAATTTTAACTAATCAGTTGAATTTCCAAAGAAAAAGATTAATTTACTACACAAAAAGATTAATTCTCAACTAACTATATAAATTTTAAACAAATAGTTGAATTTCCAAACAAAAAGATTAATTTCCTACTTAAAAGATGAACTCTCAACAAAAAATATATATTTTAACCAAATAGTTAAACCTTCAACCAAAAAAAATTAATTATCTATCAGAAAAGATGAATTCTCGACAAAATACATCAATTTTAACTTAATAGTTGAATTTTCCACCAAAAAAATTAATTTTTCACCAGAAAAGATGAATTTTAAACAAAATATATCAATTTTATCAAAATAGTTCAATTTTGTACTAAAAAAAAGAGTTTTCAACAAAATACATAAATTTTAATCGAATAATTGAATTTTCTTTGAGAAAAGACGAATTTTCAAATAAATAGTAACATTTTTACCAGATTGTGGAATTTTCGAGTCGAAAATTCGAAGTTTCTACAAAACAGTTTAATTGTCTACAAACAAGATGAGTTTTCAACCAAAAAAGTTAATTTTCTACCAAAAAGTTGGTATTCTTAACAAAACACATATATTTTAATCAAACAGTTGAATTTGCAACAAAAAACATAGATTTTTGAACAATTAGTTGCATTTTCAACCAACGAGAGTAATTTTTTTTAGAAACCAAAAATAATAATTTTATTAACAAATTACATGATTTTTCAACTAAGCAGTTTGTACAGTAGAGTTCAAATTTGATTTAATTAATTTTTACTTTATATTTTTACATATAAAAAACATTTAAATCTGACTGAAATCTGAAATTAATTAATTTTTAATCAGTTGCATTTTCAATAAGATAACATTCTACCAAAAAAGATGATTTTTTAACCAAATATTTAAATTTTTTAATTTAACTTTGAGCCAATTGATCAATTTTTAACTTTCAATTAATTTGTTTTAGTATCAACCAAAAAAATGAAATTTCGAATAAGAGGAATAATTTTGAACGAAATAGTAGAACTTTTATCTGGGGCAGATCAATTTTATTTTTAAATTTTAAACAGAAAGGATGAATTTTAATCCAAAAAGATTCATTTTCTACTAAAAAATACGATTTTCCAAAAAAAGACATAAATTCTAAGCCAAAATGTTGAATTTTGAACTAAAAAAGATAATATTTCAACCAAAAGTGGAACAGTTATATTTTCCAGTTAAAAAAATTAAATTTCGCCCCCCCCCCCAACAACTTTCTAACCAAATGGGCAATTTTGAACAAAAGAGTTCATCTTTAAAACAAGTAGTTTTATTATCAACCAAAAAGTAGAATTTTTAACAGAAAAAAATCAATTTTCAAATCAAAAATGGGTGGTGTAGGCGGGTGGTCGCTAGCAAAACAGGAATTAGTTAAATAATAAGTGGTTCTTTACTTCATTTTGCACTGCAATCGAGAGTTGCCGTTATCCACAAGTCGTTACCGAGATCAAAACATGCACCAAATGCACCCGAGATTGCATCATTTCTTATCAAAATTTTCGTCTCAACAAATAAAGCCGCATCGAATTTCTAACTTTTTAAGAAAAATTTTGAATTTTTGACAAGATAGCTAAATTTTTCATCCAAGCAGTTGAATTTTCAATCAAGAAAAATAATTTTTACCAGAAAAGACGAATTTTCAAATCAATAGTAGCATTCTTTACCCGCTTGTGGAATTTGCGAGCCGAAAAATACGAATTTTCTACCAAAAAATTTAATTATCCACAAATAAGATGAATTGTCAACAAAAAAGGATTAATTTTCTACCAACAAATCTTATTTTTTAACAAAACACGTCAATGGTAAACAAACAGTTGAATTTAAAAAAATAAATCATTTTATACCGGAAAAGATTGAATTGCAACAAAATGTATCAATTTTAATCGAATTTTGGAATTTCCAAACAAAAAGATTAATTTCCTACCAAAAAGAGGAATTCTTAATAAAATATATACATTTTCACCAAATAGTAAAACTTCCAACCAAAAAAATTAATTTTTTACTAGCAAAGATTAATTCTGAACACAATTATCTAAACTCTATATTATGTATAATAAATATAAATATAACAATAAATAAAATAAATAGATGAATTTTAACCAAATAGTTGAATTGTTCACCAAGAAAATTAATTTTCTTCCAGAAAAGACGAATTTTAACTAAGTATATCAATTTTATCAAAATTATTCAATTTTCTACCAAAAAATATTCTCAACAAAATATTTACATTTTAACCAAGTAGTTGAATTTCCAATCAAAAAGATTAATTTACTAACAAAAAAGATAAATTCTCAACTAAATTTATAATTTGTAACCATATAATTGAATTTTTAACTAAATAGTTGAATTTTTTACTAGATTGTGGAATTTTTGAGCCGAAAGTAGGAATTTTCTACAAATTTGTTGAGTTTTCTACGAACAAGATGAATTTTCAACCAAAAAGATTAATTTTCTACCAAAAATTTGATTTCTTAACAAAAAAACATCAATTTTGACCAAATAGTCGATTTTTCCATCAAATAAACAAATTTTTACCAAGAAGAACAATGTTCTACAAAAAATTCGAATTTTGAACAAAATACATGAGTTTTCAAAACAAAAAAGATAAATTCTCAACGAAACATAAATTTTAACCAAATAGTTGAATTTTTAACAAAATAATCAAATTGTTAACCAAAAAGATGATTTTTTAACTAAAGAATATTAATTTTCTACAAAATATTTTAATTCTCTACAAAACACATGAGTTTTAATTAACCAGTTGAATTTTCAACCAAGAAGATTCATTTTTCACTTCAAAAGAAGACTTTTTAACAAAACAAATTAATTCTTAAACACCAGTTAAATGCCAGTTAAAAAATTAATGTTTGCACACAAAAAAAGTTTTTAATAAAAGGGATCAATTTTTAACAAAAGAGCTTAGCTTAAAAACGAGTAGTTTTACTATCAACCAAAAAGTTAAAATTTTAAATAAGAAGATCGATTTTTAACCAAATCGTAGAATTTTTAACTGGAAAAGATCAGTTTTCAAACAAACTAAAGAATTTTCAACCGGAATAAATTAATTTCTGATTTTAGATTTTGCCGATCATTGGTAAAATAATTTTCTGGTCGACAAAATAACATCAATACTCTAAATTCAACCGGAAACAAAATATTTTAAACAAAAAATATTAATTTTTAAATCAAAAATAGAAGAGTTAAATTTTCAGTTTAAAAATTAATTTTCAACCAAACTGATGAATTTTCGACTAAAATTATGAATCTTCAACTAGAATAGTTGAATTTTAAACCAAAAAAGAAAATGAATTTTGAACCAAAAAAATTCATTATCTACTAAGAAATACGATTTTTCAACAATACTCAGTCTGAACAAATAGTTGAATTTTGAAATAAAAAAGATCAGTTTTCAACCAAAAATGGAATAGTTGAATTTGAAGTTAAAAAAATTAATTTTCGACCAAAAAATCCAAATAAAATTTTTTCCAAAGTGAACCATTTTTAACAAAAGAGTTTAACTTTCATCTAAGTAATTTAATTATTAACCAAAAAGACGAATTTTCAAACAAGAAGATTAATTTTTTAACACATAGTAGAACTTTTAATTGGAAAATATCAATTTTCAAACAAAAATTGGAATAATTTAATTTTTAGTTAAAAAAAAATTAATTTCACCCAAACTGATAATGTTTAAACTAAAATGATGAATATTCAACTGGAATAATTGAATTTTAGATAAAAAGATTAATTTTCAACCAAAAAGAGTCATTTTCTACTAAAAAAGACGATCAGTTTTCAACCAAATATGCAATAATTAAATTTCCAGTTAAAAATTAATTTATCTTAATTAATTAACTTTTATTAATTTATCTTTTAACTAAGTAGCTCTAATATCTACCAAAAAGTAGAATTTCTAACGGGAAAAAACCAATTTTGAAACCAAAAATGGGTGGTCCAGGCGGGTAGTCACTAAAGAAAACCGCTTCGAATTTCTAACTTTTTCAGTAAAAATATTGCAATTTCAACAAAATAGATAAAGTTTACACCAAAAAGTTGAATTTTTAAACAAATATAGTAGCATTTTTCACCAGATTGTAAAATTTTTGAGCCGAAAATACGAATTTTCTACAAAACAGTTTAATTGTCTACAAACAAGATGAATTTTCAACCAAAAAGAATAATTTTCTACCCAAAAATTTTATTTCTTGACAAAAAACATTAATTTTAACCAAAATGTTCGTCTCTACAAAGAAAACCGCTTAAACCGTTAAATTTTTCACTAAGAAGATGAATTTTCAACCAAGAAGATTAATTTTCTACCAGAAAAAGTGAATTCTCATCAAAAAATATAAGTTTTAACAAAAAAGTTGAATTTATAACCAAGAAAATTCATGTTTGTGCCAGAAAAGACGATTTTTCAAACAAATAGTTGATTTTTTCTCCAGATTGTTGAATTTTTTAGCTGAAAATTCGAATTTTGTACAAAACTGCTTAACTTTTCGCGAACACAATGAAATTTCTACCCCAAAATTTGATTTCTCAAAAAAGATATCAATTTCAACTAAATAGTTTAACTTTCAACTAAAAAAAATCATTTTCTAACAGGAAAGATGAATTCTCAACTAAATATATTGATTTTAACAAAATAGTTGAATTTTTAACCAAATAATCCAGATTTCTACCATCAGGATGAATTAGCAACTAAAGAAGATTAATTTTTTACCAACAAAAAAAGTAATTTGCAACAAAATACATAAATTTTTAACTAAGAAGTTTGGACACTAGAGTTAACAATTTTATTTTAATATTTTTTGTTAATATAAAAAACACTTGAATTTGACAAATAAAAAAGAATTTTTGACAAAAGGCTTAAATCCTTAACTGAAACAAATTAATTTTAAATCAGTTGCATTTTTAAGAAACAAAAAAATCATTTTTTACAAAAAAAAACATGTTTTCAATCAGATAGTTACGCTTTTAACCAAAAAGATTAATTTTCTGTAAAAAAGGCGAATTTTCAACAAATACGTAAATTTTCAAATTTAGCTTTAAGCTAAGAGTTAAAGTTTCTACCAAGTAATTTTATTATCAACCAAAAAAATGAATTTTCAATATGGAAAATTGAGTTTCTTTTTAACCAAAGTGATCAATTTTCAACAAAAGAGTTTAACTCTTAATCAAGTAGTTTTATTATCTATCAAAAATACAAATTTTTAACTAAAAAGAGGAATCTTCAACTGGAATATTTGAGTTTTAAACAAAAATGATGAATCTTGACTAAAAAGATTCATTTTCTATGAAGAAAGGCGATTTTTCAACGAAATACATTAATTCTGAACTGAACAATTGAATTTTGAAAAATAAAGTTCAGTTTTCAACCAAAAAGGGAATATTTAAATTCCCAGTTTAAAAAAAATCATTTTTGACAAAACAAAACCAATTTTTAACCAAAGTGGTCAATTTTTAACAAAAGAGTTTATCTTTCAACTGAGCAGTTTTTTTATCAACCAAAAGTAGAAAACAGAAATAGTTATATTTTGAAACATGTTTACAAAAGAGAATGAATTTTTCTAGCAGATGCTTACATTTTCAACTAAAAATGATCAGCTTTTAATAATAAATCAAATAGTTAAATTTTTATTTAAAAAAATTGATTTTGCATTAAACTGATGAAATTTTGACTAAAGTGTCGAATCTTTCATTGAAATAGTTGAATTTTACAGCAAAATGATGAATATTCATCTAAAAATCTTTAAATACGAGTATAATAGTTTAATTTGCATCCAAAAAGATTAATTTTCAACAAGTAATTGAATAGTTAAATTTTTAGGTAAAATAAATTAGTGTTCAACCAAGAGATGAATTTTTAAATATTTTTTCCTAATAATGTGTCTCTTAAGGCCTACATATTTTATAAACGCTTATCCTTACTATTTTCTGTTATATACAACTATTTACATAATCTCTTATAACCAGATCCTTATTTCTATTTTTTCGATGGCGTAATTTGAGCGAGCGATCGAAAGCGAGAGAGAGAGAGAGAGAGAGAGAGCGCGAGAACGTAACCGCATCTTAATCTACTTATGCTATTACATATAACTATTGCTTACAAATATTTACGCTTCTAATCTGAGCGCCTTCTGTTTCCTTTTTCTTGCTCTTATTTTGTATCTCCAATTTTGCCATTTGTCATTTCTTTTTCACATCCACTCTTCTTTCAATCCGTCCTTCCTTAAAATCTTTACCACATTCTCTTGCCAACTTGCTTTATTTTCCATTCCTTTCCTACTTCCTTCCCATACATGTTCCTATAATTTGTCTTCTCATTCACAGATTCTGCACTTTCCTTTCTCTTTCTTTTCCCAATACATCCCTTCCCTTACCTCGTTTCCCAACCTAAATCTTGCTATTCTTGTCCATCTTCTCTCTTCCCATCCCTTTTCTACATAAGTTGTTAATCATTTCTTTTTTATCATATTACTCCCTCCTTTCTTCTTCCCATCCTGTTAGTTCTATCGCCCTCCCTCTTCTTTCTTCTACCACTGTCAAACATTTTTCTCTAACTCCTCTTCCTTGCTATCCCTTAGCTTCGCCTCAAATTTCTATGCCCTATTTCCCCCTCCAGTCTATTCCTAACGTCCGCCTTATATACCTTTCTTGTAAACTCTTAATCTCTTCTTTCTTTCCATCTATGATATCCATTTGTTTGCTAGGTATGTACCAGATATTTAAACTCTTTTACTTCTTCTAACCATTCTGTTACCAATGAAACCTGAATCTTTAACCTTCTCCTCTTTGCCTTTCTTTACTGTGGGTATCACCACTCCTTACTTTTATAACTCTGGCCTTTCCATCTTTCATTATCTCTAACACTTTGACTATTTCTTACCTTGTTATGTCTCTTCCTCATCTCTTTCTCTACCATATTTTTCTTCTGTCCTAACTTTCCTCTCTACTCCTCCTAGCAAATCCAAAAAATATTTTTTCCATTCTACCATTTCAATATATGGGTTTACTCTTTTCCTTCTTATTCTATCTTTATTTACCACCTTCCAAACCTCTTCTTCCGTTCAAGCCTTCTCCGCCTCTTCTTTGAATCTTTTATTTTCCTCCTCTTTTTTTTTATCACACAACTTAGTATAGTTCTTCTTTGTTCTCCTATATTTTCTCCAGAACTTGTCCCTTTCCTCCATTTTCTTAATTCCCTTCTCACTTCCGTCTTCTGTTTACATTGCCCATCCCATCCACTCATATCATCTCCTTCACGAACTTGTGCTAATGCTCTCTAACACTTTTTTTTATTTCTCCTACCATTATTTCCATGTCCTCATTCACATTTCCTTCTCCCATTTCGACATTCATGACCTTTTCCTTAAACTATTCTTTACCTTCTATTGACCAATCCACTATTTCTGCTCTTTTTACTTTTGCTCTCCTTTTTAGCCTTATTATTCTCATCTCCCTCTATATTTTCGTTTAGGATCAACCTTCCCTTCTCCTCTAGACTCTTTACCAATTTTTTTTCATTTCTATTCAGTATCTTGTCTTTGGATTATCTTCCTCGCTCTCCACTCCATTCCCTTCCTCTCCTATTTCCTGTTCTCGCATTAAAATCCCCATCAGTTATAAGCCTGATCTCTTGTTTATTTTCTTGTATCAGTTCTCTCATCTCCTCTGATTTCTCCTGCATATTCCCGTCACATAAACTCCCACTATCTTCCACCTCTCTCTCCTCCAAAAATTATCTCTTCTACTACTAATCCTTTTTTTGTTCTTTCATTTATTTTTTATTCTTTTTTGTTATACATTCGTTCTCTATACACTCATCACCATTCCTTCAATTTTTCGGCCTCATTTGTTACCTTTTGGTAATCTTCTCCTTACCCTTTCCCCTCCTTTCTCATTTAGCCACGTCTTCATTATTACTACTACATCCCATTGTGTCAAATATCTCATTAACTCCCTATCCTTTCTTTCCAAGCCTGCTATATTCCAGTAACTAGTTTATTAAAAATTAAAGTTTTTGGTTCAAAAATCACATTTTTAGGCTGAAAAGTCAACTTTTTTCGCAGATAATTCGTCTTTTTGGCAGTCAAATTTAATAATTTTGTTAAAAATTCGTGTATTTTGTTCCAAATTCGTCTTTTTTGTAGAACAATGTTTTTCTTGGTCGAAAATTCATATTTTTAGTTTGAAAATTTAACAATTTTTTTGATAATTTTATTTTTTTATCAGAGTTTTTATCTGAAAGTTGAACTGTTCCAATTTTAGTTCAAACCTTATCCTGTACATTGCATTATTTGAAAATTCAACTATTTGGTAGAAAATTCATGTATTTAGTTAAAAAGTTGGTTTTTTGATAGAAAATTATTCTTGTTTGTTGAAAATTCAACTTTTTAGAACAGGGAATTTTTTTGCATGAAACGGAAATCTTTTTAAAGAATTATAATTTTGATTTGGAAAAAAGGAGACTAATAAATCCGATCCAAGTCAAAATTTGTGACAATTTAAAACTTCCTTCTTAAATAATGAAAGAGTACTTTAAGAAAATACTTTAAATAGTTTTTAGAGTAGAAGTAGTATTGAAAAGAATAAATATTTCTGAATTATAAGACATTTTTTTTACATTATTAAAAATTTTTATGTATTATTTATATTTAAAAATTCACGTACTTGGTTAAAAGTTCAACTCTTTTGTTAAAAGATAATGTTTTTGTTTCAAGATTCATCATTTTAATTTAAAATTCATGTGTGGTTAACAATGTAACCAATTTGTTGGAAATCAATTTTTTAACTAAAACTTTAACTGTTAACAGTAGAAAATTGAACTATTTTGCTGAAAATCCATTTTTTCTTGGTCAATAATTAGATTTTCCTCAGAATATTTAAATATTTTATTTTTTTGTTGAAAATTGATATTTTTAGTTTCTAAAGTATTTATTTGGAAATATATGTACTTTTTGAGAAATTCGCCTTCTTTTATAGAATATTAATATTTACGTTAGGTTGAAAATTTATTTTTTCTGGTTCAAAATTTAACAATTTGGATGCAAATTTATCTTTTTTAATTGAAAATTTAACTATTTCGTTGAAAATCCACATATCTTGTTAGAAATAGATTTTTTGGTTTATTGTTTCTTTTTTTTTCTTTCAAAGTTAATCTTCTTGTTAAAAAATGATCCTTTTCCTTTAAAAATTCTAGTATTCCAGTTAAATGTTTATAATTTTAATTGAAAATTCATCTTCTAGTTTGAAAATAAAATTAATTGGTTGAATGTTACTCTTTTTTGTTAAAAACTATTTTTTTGGTTAAAGATTCATCAATTTAATTAAAAATTCATTTCTATGGTTAAAATAGGAGTTATTTGATTTAATATTCTTTTTTTCTTTTAGCGAAAAGGAATTTTTTACTGAATATTTAACTTTTTTCTTGAATATTTGGTTATTCTTTGATTTAAAAGATCTTCTTAATTCATGACGTTCATTTTAAACATCATTTAACACAAGAGAGCAAATCTATGCAAATTAAATGAATTTTGAAATAAAAATACAAATTTTCCACTAAAAAATATCCATTTTTATTAAGAAATGAAATATTTAAACTTTCAGCTGTAAACTTAATTTAAAAAAACCGATGTTCAGGAAAATAGTTCAATTTTTACATTGATGAATTTTTAACTCAAATGATGAATCTTCAACTGAAATAGTTAAATTTAAAATTGAAAAGGTGAGCTTTCAATTATTTTTACTAAAAAATATAAATTGTAACAAAAACCTAAATAATTAAATTTTTAGTCAAAAAATGAATGTTTAACCAAGGAGATAAAGTTTTATTTAAACCTATGGCATATTTAACTGGAATAATAGTTACATTTTCAGTTGAAAAAATAAAATAATTTTTATTAAAGTTTGCGTTTTTGCGGCAAATATGAATACGTTACTTTTAGTTTTTTAATTCTCTGCCAAATAGTTGCATTTTTATCAAAAAAAGATTTAATTTTTTTTTTTAAACAGGTGAATTTTTATTTAAAGAAAACCAAATTATCAAAAAAATAGTTGAATTTTTATCAAAAAAAGGTTCCAGTTGACTTTTCAAGATCCAAATATGAAAATCTGAAGAAAAAAAAATTTCGACGAAAAAAATTGAGTTTTCAATTTCAAAACAACAAACAAGAAAATTATTTTATTTTCTTTATCATAAAAATGAGAATTTTAAATTAAAGATCAATCTTAAAAAATAGAAGCTACATTTACAGTTAAAAATTTAATTTTAAACAAAACAATGCTTTTCTACGAAACAGTTAAATTTTCAACGATATAGTTAAACTTTCTAACAAAAAGATGAATTTTAACTAAAAATATAATTTCACAAAATTATTTTCAGTTTAAAAAATAAAATAATTTTAATTAAAGTTTGCATTTTGCAGCAAATATGAATATGTTATTTTTAATTGAGCGGGAAAATTGAAAAACTTGACCGGGAAAACCCGGGAATTAAAAATCTTCCACCAAATCGCCACCCTGATTCAAAATTTCATCTACAATAATGTGATTTAAAAGAATTTATAAACATAAAATCCGTTTTTAATCAACGGTTAAGTTATTTTCAGGGGACGTGAATGTAAAAAAACCAAAAGTTAAATTAATAAAATTAATTTTTTCTTGTTTTCAGAGACGCACAACTCACTGCTAAAACCCCAGCGAAAAAGAAAAGAAAAGACTCGTCGAGTTCAAGTAGTTCCTCTAGTTCCAGCAGTAGTTCCAGCAGCGATAGTTCTTCCTCAGATTCAAACAATTCAAACGATTCAAGCGATTCAAGCGACAGTGATTCCAGCAGTTCGAGCAGCAGTAGTTCCAGTGGCAGCAGCGATTCAAATCACACACCTCGTAAAACTTCAAGTAAACGGAAAAAATGATACCCTCTTCAAATTTATTTTTTCTCACTCATCGATTTGTGTCAATATATTAAATTAACATTTTTTTTATATAACATAAATGATGAAAAGGACTAATTTATCTTAAAAGCCTTCGTAAAACTTATATTTTAGGAAAACAGATTTTACACATTAAAGTACTTATGCTTCCACAATCCACATTTTACTCAATTAAATGTGGCTATTTCACGTTGAATTTATGAGATATAAGTTATTGACGAATTACAGTTGTATTAAAGTTTGTACAAAGAAATTATTTTAATACATCATGGTGCGAGATTTCGAAAACTTTAACATTTTATGAGTAAGATGAAAAAAACAGCAACAAATCGTAACAAAATATCCCCACCCCAGACATACTATACGTAATTTTTAGTTTCCAGAATTTTTCCATGATTTTTCCTTGATTAATTTTTCATTTTCCTTGATCATTAATATTTAAATACCTGCATTTTATTTTGTAATGATTTTTAAACAGAATCTTTTATGAAAAGAATAAAACAGTTTTTCAGATAGAAATTTAAAATTTATTAATTTCTTAATTTTTTAAAATAAAAATGTCTTTTCTAAAATACAAGATGACTCTTTAACAAAGTACTTGAATTTTCATTGAAATAATTAAATTTGTAACATAATAGTTAAATTTTGAACCTAAAAAGATAAATTTTGAAGAAAGAAATGTCATAGTTTATATTTCAATGA
>JAAAKG020211189.1:0-22564 GCA_010014905.2 Druon quercuslanigerum | reverse complement strand
TTCGTCGAAAAGAGCTATTCTTAAACACTTATCCATAAATAATATAAATAGCCATGAAGACATAACGCATCCTTGTCAAACGCCTTGCATAACATCGAACCAGTCACTCGAATTCGCATTTACCCTTACACTTGCTTTGCCACCTATATATATTGCTCTTATAGCTTGTAGGAGCCATCCATTTACACCGTAATCTTTCAGGACTTCCCAAAGTTTGCTCCTATCTACCCTATCGAAAACTTTTTCTAGGTCAATAAATGTACAGAAAACTTTCTTGCCCACTCTCAAACTTTTTTCTGTGATTTGCCTTAAGCTGAGTATTTTATCTGTACATGACCTGCCTGACATAAACCCACTTTGGACTTCCCAAATCTTTTCCTATGTTATTTTTATCACTCTACGAATAAGTATTTTTAAGTATATTTTACTTACGGTCCTTAATAAGCTGATCTCTTTGTAATTATTGCAGTCTTCTAAAATGGTCTCTGAAAGCGTCACTAACCCCGCTTTCTTCATATTGCATTTCCCCTTTGCCATTTTTCACTTTTGCGTTATTATAACTTTAAAAGAATGAATTACAGACATATTGGACTTACTGTCAGAGTTTTCAGTTAAATGGTTCGCAGATATTTTTTATAAAATGGCATTTAGGGGTAACCTTATAATAAATTTTCTAGGCCAGAAAGAATGTATTAAAATACTTTTAGAAAATAAATATTTTGATTTTTCTTGCAGAGTTAAGTTCAGAGTTTGACAGTCTTCCTAATGGTGCCCCTATTCATGGTGTTCCGCTTGGTGGCTCATCTTCTCCTGCCAGCTCCCCTTCTCCTCCGACCGAGTCTTCGCTTCGCGCCAGGTCCAGGTCTCCTCGTGCCAGCTCGAATTCTGCCAGTCTTTCTTTTTCTAACGTACTTGGATATGGACTTGATCAACTTCCATTTATACGGCTTAATTCCCGCAGAAATTTGACCCGGAAATTTGAGCTTTGAAAATATACTTTTCCCGCAGATAAACAAATTATAATACTCGTAAAACGGTGTCGCTATGGACCCGTGTCTACCCAAGAAAAAATTGTGTTATCAACATTTAATGGTGACGTCTTGGCAATATTGGAAAGTAATAAATATTTTGCTGGCCTATATGTATCCGTTCCTTATCGCGGTGAAGTAAGGGTAAAAATCGACATTGAAAGCGGTTGGATTACCCCATTAACCGATAATGAAATCTGTGGAATTCCAGTAGGCCCCCGGCGCAGAATGTCTTTTAATTTTAAAGTTGAGTGTGCAAACGACAACTCTACCTGATTAACTCACTTACAATAAAATGTAAAAAAATTTGGTAACCAATCCTTTAATAAAACTTTAAAAAATCTAATTATTTAAACAATCTTAATTTATTTGAAAATTTTATTTTCATTATTTTCATTATTTTTTATTATTAAAAAAATTATTTTATGTGTCTTAATCGATAGAGAGGATAAAATGCGTTTCTTTCATTTTTCTGCAGATTTAATTTGTATAAGTTATATGTTTCTTTTCCAGTAACGTTATTATTAAATATTGTAAAAAATTCAATTAAATGGCGACCATGCAATTTGTCGTAAAATTATTGAAGTTTTAAATTAAAAAGAAAAATTTTCAAAACAAAAGTCGAATTTTAATTTGTGATGTGGTAGATTTTCTACACATCACAAAATAAAACTAAAACCTCCTAACCCCGATTTTCTGGTAAGGACCGACAGTTTCAATAATTTCAGCACTCCTTGTCTCTTGTCAACGCGTAGATTTAAGTATCTTAAATAATATATCCCCCCTCCCTTAATGTAAACTGCTGTGAACCTCTGAATCTATGAGGATTTGAAGTAGAAATTCGCGAGGATCATCTCTTATTGAGTCATGGCCTGGCGTCGGTCGTCACCCCCTTTCGTCGAGGCTTCTACTGTCTGGTGACTTTCACTTTGAATTCTCTGGTTTCCGCTGCCTCTACATATTTTGTTGGGTTGATTTTCCAAGGCCTTAGGCTTATTCTAGTGAGGAAGGATCAATATTACTACCTCTATCGTTAATAGGTTGATAGGTTTTCTTCAGTTAATTATATGAGCTTAGTTATTCCTCAAAAAGGGAAGAAAGAGCATTTCTGGCCGTATGTGCCTTTTTGTTTCTATGTTGGAGTACCTGGAATCCAACCTACATCTGCGGTTTGAAGCACGGACTTCTGTTCTCCAACCAGACACTAGCGCTTAAACCACCCTCGTCAAGTCTTGTTTCGTCTGCCACGAAACCCCTCCTCTTGTGTACAGAGAGGAGGGAATTTCTGCTTTGCGGAAACGGCTTGGTCATGCGAGGAAAGAGGACAACTTTTGAAGAAGAAGATAAGACAACAGGGCAGACCAATGAGCAACGATCATCAATGGCGATCTCTCTCTCGCTCTCTCTCTCTCTCTCTCTCTCTCTCTCTCTCTCTCTCTCTCTTATCCTTCTTAGATACGAGTCTAAGGTTCACGCGCAGTCAAATTGTCCCCCCTTTAATTAATTTTATCAAAAAACCTCGTTTGGCTCGAAAATCTTTTCTTACGTCTCGTATACTCTGTTATTGTAAGTTGAAAGTGCCGGTTCAACTAGGAAGTTGTTTATAGTTTTTTATTTTATTTTGGATTTTTAAATAAACCTTCGTTATTTTGAATATTTTCAATTGTCTGAGCTTCATAAAGTAACGCGCATTTCCTGTCTTTTGCTTTAATTTATTGAATTTATTTTATTGATTCTATTATTAATTTGTTGAAAATGACCAGGGGCCTGAATTATTGATAAGATCTGTCCCAAGAAAGTACGAACAATCAGTGAGGCTTATTTTGTGTTTTATTTCGATTTGTTTTGGTCGTTTGCATCGGAAAATATGAATTCATGGTTTAATAGGTTTATTCTCCTGCATTTTGTTTCTTACCTGGTCGTGTTCAACAAATATTTTTAATTGTCCTAAGAAAGGACTGGCGCCCAAAAATTTGTTTAGATTTTATTTATTTGTTTAATTTGCCTTGTACGTGACTTTAAAAGACCTAAATTTCAAAAAAAAGTACACGTCCCAAATTTAAAAAAAAATTATAGTTAAATTTTTAAAACCAAAAGAAAATTTTTAATAAAGTAAGTACATTTTCGAAGAAATAATAATAGTTATAACTTAAAAATAATTTTCAGGGGCATGCAATTTTTTATTTTTTCTGCACATTTACATCCTGTGACCGGAATCTTAAACGTATAACATTTTTGGAATGGAGTCTTTTTCAAGAGAAATAAAAAAATTGCAAAATCATTTGGCTTCCCAAAACCCTGGCTTTTTCGTAATTATTAACATGTTCTGACTTTCCAAAAATTTTTGTAAGCTATGTTCATTTTTTACTCTCCGGGTTGTTTTGGCGTGTAAAGTTCATTTTTCATTAAATGTCTCTAAAATTACTGCAAGTTATTGCTGCATGATATTTGCTTCGTTTAAGGATTCCGAAAAATTGCACACGTGAATATTTAAGGAACCCCCTTTCTCTTTCTTAACAAATCCCAACAAAATCTATTAATCCATACTCTCTTCAGCTGTCACGTGATTCAAGTACAGTCGCTCAAATATCTATTATTAAAAATAAAACTTATAATATTAATATTATTATCTAGCAGTTTTACGCAAATCGAAAAATTCCGGCAATTTGTATCGAAATTTTGATGCGCATGGTACAGACCTAGTTTATTTTTATATTTCACATTTTTCTCTAAAAGTTCAAGAAATCTTTGATATTAGTAAAAGAGAGGTTCTTTTATTCAGTATTATTTCTTTCGAAAGATAATTACATTTAAATATTTTCAAAATAAGAAAATACTCATTTTGAAAGAAGAAGTAAATACACGAGCGCCAAGGACTCATTCCCTCCGCTGCTTTGCTATTTTCTAATATTAAAATTTGAAAACATAAGCTATTTAAATATCAATAACAAATTTAAATGTTGTTTTAAAGAGGCTTGTGATTCAAATATTCGTAGACACACAATTGATGTTCAAAAAATTCTTAAATTTTAAAAGCGTAAGAATAAAATTCTTAAAATATTTATGTGACAATTTTAATTAAAAACCAATAATCTTTCAAATAAAGTGTTTTATTCCTAAAACTTATTAAGTGATGTAACTATATTTTTTTCCTTGAACTGATTTATGAAATGTAAATATGAATATCTCGGCAGGAACAGCTTGCATACAACCTATGTGATAGTAATTATTTGACACATCAAATAACGCAATATAGTGAGCCCCGGTTGAGCTGTAAACCAATTTCCTTATCAACACACTAATTAGTGATTTCCGAAATTGTAGAAGATGTGGATCGTTTATACTCTAATTTTTACCTTCACAGTCATCCTTAATTCTATTGGTAACTTAAATACTTTATGATACCCATAATTTTAATTGCGCTTTCGAGCTTTTGCAAATAACAATTGGTTATCGCGAAAAAATTCGCTTTCTCTCTTAAATTTTATTATTTTTTAAACTTCACTTAAGTTCGCCCGAAATGAACACGAATTTAATCTGAATAAATTCCGGTGGAATTCACAGTTCGTGTTATATAAAAGAGAAATAAAAAAAATATATCGATACCGAATTTTTCCGGATTTCAGAACCAGATAGCACAATGAGTTAAAGTACTCGAGGAAATTTTTCCGTCGTAGTTCATATCATTATCAACAGACAATACTTGTAGAGTACAAGTCCGATAACTTTCCGTCCGAGAAGTGTACACTCCCCTTACAACGTCCTCACACGTACGGCACGCACACTAATTGCGGTTCTCCCACCACGTTTACCATTTGTCTCATGATTTACGCATGCGCGGACCTAATATTGTGCTACAAGAGGGGGCATCAGATAAGTGCGCAATTCCTGGAATTTTTTACCCGTAAAGCATCGAAGTTGGAAAGTTATCGAACTCGAAAACCAAACAAATCAGTGAATTTCAAACCATTTTTAAATACTAGATGCAACAAAGTTGTTAAAGCGCTAGTAGTAAGAAATGCCTTATGAAAAAGCCCCATAATAAATAATCAGAACAATTGTTTACAAAATTCTTTATTAATGAACGGATCAGTTATTTCCAGATTTGCTAAAAATGGGGATCGATTATAAACGGCTCTTTACCTTAAGGGTCGGCAATAACTCTTTTTCCGAAGATAATACTATAATATATCCAAAACTTTAAAAAAGTGTTTTAGCTTTGGACAAGTAAAAATCTGTATGACGTAATATTCACCCTATCTCAATTCACAAAATGTTATGAAATATGTACGAAATTTTACAATTTCCTCATGTTGCTAAAACTTGGTCAGTCTTTCGTCAAACAATATTCTTTTCGTGCACTTTTAAATTTGTAGAACAAAGTTTTATAAGTCAAACTTAGTAATCATGACTATAAAAAAGATATTTAACTATTTTAAAACAGTAACATTGTGTTTTAAAAATAAATCAGTATTAAAAAGAAAAAATAATAAGATTATAGAAGAGCATAAGTTTGTAGGGTGGCCAGCAACCCGAAATAATCGGGAGAAAATCGGGAGAAACTTTTACCGGGAGAAAACCGGAATAAAGACGGTAGAGAAATATTGCACCGGGAGATTTCTCGTATTTCCTAATTTGTGCGTTTTGTAATTTTAATTTTAAATTTGGTCCTTGTAAGTAATCAAATATTTAAAAAGATTTGAAAATAGTTCTAAAGAACCGAAATACAAAAATTTGAAAGAAGGTAACACAGACGCGAAAAGAAACTTTAGTAGAAAAAGTTAAAAAATATAAAAATCTTTTGTATTGAATTTTTTCTTTGCAACAAAAAACTCGAAATTAGTTACCTTAACTTCTGAAAAAATAGATTTTTCTTTCATTGACGATTTTATAAAAGTTGAATGTACGTTATTAAATCGAAAAATATTAAATAAGGTAATTAAACCAACTTTTCGAGGCTAAAATTTTTGCGCGCAAATCGCTCATTCTTGCATGTGGCATTTTATTTTTTAATTATTGAACGATGTTTTACAATTTAATGATAAAAACGAATTAAATTTTATAATATCTAAATCGAGACCCATGCAAATAAAACAATTTTATTTTAATTTAAAAATCACTAAATTGAATGATGTCAGATCAACAATTGGTCAACAATCAACAATGTCAAAACCTTAGAATTTGAATTATTTGAGCTTAGATCATTGAAGCTTCAAAAAATTGAAATTGTATTTTAAAAACTAAATTGAATCTTTCAAAGTCAAAGCTTCTGAAATTCTGAAATCTTTAATTATTATTACGTAACCAAATTGTAGTTTGACTTTAATGCTAATTTGATAAATTTTTAAAAAAGCAAAGAATGAATTAAAATTTACTAAACAAACTTCAAACTAAATAAAAAATTTAATTAGGAAACATTAAAAATAAAAAAATTCTACGCCAGAACCTTAAAACTGAAACGAATGGGAACTTTTGTTTAAACTAACCAAATTTATAGTCTTCGATAATTTTGATATTTAATTTTTTTTTATAATCAGAACGTTGAAAATATCAATTATTTAAAGTAAATTTAAAACACTTGAGAAATAATAATTTTTAAATTGCTAGCTAAGCTTTCCCAAATTCATCCAGTTTAATTTTAGTTGCGTTTAGCATCTAAATTCGGCACTCTAAAATTATTTTAACTGCATGAAATTATTTTTTAATTCTTTATATTTCTTACTTTATCTTTATCTTACTTTAGCGCTTCTATTTACTCTTGAAATTTTCGTATAAGATATATTTTAATTTGAAATGATTTATTAGTTACATCTTAATATAAAAATGAAGAAATTTTAAGATATTACATTAATAGTTTAAAATAAATATTTTAAAAATGGATTGCTTTAGTACGATTCCATTTTTTAAATTGTTAAATTTTAAGTTTTGCAATTTAATATTGCTTTATATTTGCATATAAAATTATAAACTACAAATCGGTTCATCAACGATTTTAATATAAGTTTTAAGGCTTCACACCTATGTCTTCGATTAGATCAGACTTATGTCTTCTTCTTGCTCTTTGTCAGATATTTTTATTTACTAAAGAAAGGTAGAATACGGAATGTTAAATAAAAAGCAGAAACTAAGTCCCAATTTCGATGCCTCAAATAGAAGATTTAGAAATTTTTGCCCATAGGAGCGCTAAGTGGGGGAAAAATCGTATTGGAATATCCTCTACCTTAAGGCCTTAGCGCCTATAAATATTAGCATTAAGAGAGTCAAAGTAGGACATATATTATGACTCCTGAGGGGGTGAATCTTATACAGAGGCAATAAATCCACTTGAAGTGGCAAATTAGGGCATATATTTCGACATTTTGTGTATTTTTTCAGAATTAAGTTTACAGCACGATAGTCCTCCTGAAGGCGCCACTGCTTCAGGTGTTCCTCGAGGCGGGTCATCTTCCATTTCTGACGTACAAAATTCCCCTGCTAGACGCCTTCCTTCTGCCGAGCGTGTTCTTCGTGCCAGATCCCGTTCGCCTCCTGCTACCAAGCTTGTTCTCCGTGCCAGTTTACCACCTACCAGAGTTCCTATTTCTAAAGTACTTGGATATGAGCTTGACCAACTTCCATTTATACGGCTTACCTCCACTAGAAATTCAAGCCAGCATTTCGGACTTCGAAGATACTCTTTTCCTGAAGATAAACCAATTAAAATACTTTTTAAAAAGGGGCACTATAGACCCGTGCCAATCCAGGAACAGATTGTGTTATCAACATTGGATGGTGACGTCTTGGCAATATTGGAGAGTAATGATAGTTTAGCTGGAATATATACTTACGTTTATAATCGGGGTGAAGTAAGGGCAAAAATTAACATAGAAAGCAGTCAGATTGGTCTATTGACCGATAGTGAAATTTCTGAAATTCCCGTAGGCACCAGACGCAAAGTAGTCCTTAATTTTATAGTTAAATGTATAAACCAGAATCCTCTACATGATTGATTAACTCACAAAGAAACTCAAAACGAATATAAAAGAGTTTTTGTTATTAGAAGTCACCTTTAAATGTAGCAAGAAACTTAAAAATAATAAAAAGTCTATGTATTATGGTTAACATGGCTTCAATATTTTTTCGACTCCCTAGTTAGTTATGATAATATAGATATTTCGGGTTTCCATCGTATTAAAAACTACGAACTTCTCTAGCGTTTCGTGAATCATGGAGACAGGACGCTCCTGATTGTCTGGTAAAGTCTTATTTAATAATCCGGGAGGACGGGAAACCCAATCGTATTGGTGGGTTTTGTCTCTATGGTGGGGCGTTCTGGCCAATCACAGGCATCGTAGAGAGTATACATAAAAACAACACAACCTGATACTTTAGTTTCTGTTTTTTTTTTTAGAAAAGCTCTTATTAAATATTGTAAACTTATTTCAGTTACGTTTTATCATTTAGCAGTAAAATTATTTTTAAAAATAGTAGTACCTAAAAATATTATAAATTTTGAAGAAATGAAGACGATGCAATTTCTAGTATGGAATGTTTTGTGAGAGCAAGAAAAACAATTTTTAAATCATTTCGCTTTCTAAAACTCTGACTTTTTTGTGACCAATAACGTTATCTGAATATCTTTAAAGTTTCGTTATTTTTTGTTAAATTTTCATGCATATACCACAGGCTTTGTATTTTATTACCTAGACAATATTTTCCTATGGAAGTCTACAAACTTTTTGATATTGGTAAAGATAGATACTTTTATATAGCATTGTTTATTTCTAAAGGTATTTCCGTAGTTGATTAAATAATCAAGTGATTCATCAGAGTACATAATGTATGTGAAAAAACATTTACTAATTTTCGCAAGCTTTTATTTGTGGATACATTTGTAGACCTTGTCTCATAGAGGGTTTTGATTAGATTTAAATATCGGTAGACGCATAATGTTATAAAAATGCTTAAATAATAAAACGCTTCGAGGTTGTATAATATTATGAAATAAAATTTTTTAATAATCGCTGGGGGATTATATTGACCCTCGATAATAAAATTTCAAACGCTGTCAATTAAACATTGTCCAAGCACAAAAGCAGGTATTTATTTTGACATTTTTTAAATGTACGACGTAAAAATAAAATACTTAAACTATTTATGTAAGCAATCATAGAGATATCGTTTAATTATCCACAGAATAGATGCAATGGCTAGAGGTGTTATCTAAATCATTGGTACACGTCAGAGAAAAAGTTATTTTACAATTTTATAAAAAACAAATAATTTCGCAAATAAAATTTTCTATTCCTGAAATGTATTAAGTGATGTAACTAGATTTCTTTCCTTGGACTGATTTATGAAATGTAAATATGAATATGTCGGCAGGAACAGCTTGCATATTTGACACATCAAATGACGCAATACAGTGAACCCCGGTTGAGCTGCAAACCAAATTCTTTATCAACACACTAATTAGTGATTTCCGAAATTGTAGAAGATGTGGATCGTTTATACTCTAGTTTTTGCCTGTATGGTCATCCTTAATTCAATTGGTAATTTTAATACTCTGCTATACCTACAGTTGTAAATGTACTTTTGAGCTTTCGCAAATAACAATTTTTTTTCAAATGTCATTTGAGCTTTTGCGAAATAAATACGAATTTAGTCTCAACTAATCCCGTCGGAATTCAGAGCTTGTGTTATATAAAAATGAAATTTAGAAAAATTAAAACGACACTGAATGTTTTCGGATTTCAGAACCAGAAAGTACAATGAGTTAAAGAAGCCGCGCAAATTTTTCCATCGCAGTTCAAATCATGCTCAACAGACAATACGATAAGGACAATTCATAAAAAATATAATATTTTTAATTTATAAATATTTATTAATGATAATATTTCTAAATGGTTATAAATAAATGTCGTTCAGATTCGGATTTTTATCGAAGCGCTAATCGAAAGAAACGCCTTTTTTTAAGATGGCTTCGGCCGATATCATAAAACTTACTCTGTTCTCAAAGACCATACAATAATATATTCAAAACTTCAAAAAACTTTCGAAGCTTCGGACAACTTGCAATTTGTCTCAGATAATATCCACCCTTTTTCAATTGACATTATTTTCTAAACCCTAGTCAAGTTTATTTGAAATGAATAAGAATTACACATTCATTAGTACCAGGGAAACCTAGAATGTGTGCGCTATGTAGAATGTAGAATGTCCAAATCTTCCATTTGGGGCATCAAAATAGGACCTTAGTTTTTGCTTTCAATTTAACGCTTTACATTCTACCTTCATAAAAAAAAAATAAAATTATTTGACAAAAAATTAACAAAAGTAGAACAGGACGAAGAAATAGTGACATACATATGAGTAATGCTTCAAGTTATTTTCCGTAATCATTCAACAACAGTTTCTTATCAAGCATTAAAAAAATATGTATCATTCATTAAATCAATAAAGATAAAAAATAATTTATTTTTTCATATGTCAACAAATCTTACGTTTTAGGCAAATAAAAATAAAAATTTATGCTTTTTGTTAAATGGAGATGCAAAATGTTATGAAATATGTATAAAATTTTACAATTTCCTCATTTTTGTCAATCTGCCGTCAAATAATATTCTTTTCATGCACTTACAAATTTGTTTTCCTAATGAATTATCAGTTGAGGTCGAGATGAAAGGTCGAGTGAAAGTTCTTTCACTCTACCTTCTGCACCAACAGTCTCTTTGATGGCAGCAGACAATTTACCTCTACCACCAGCAGCTGGACCCACCTCCACCAACACTTCTCCATTACGCTTTTCCCTGACCCCCATGATCTTGACACCAAGGGCGTCAAGGTTAACCTTCTCCTTAAGGTCCCTGAGGACCTGCGCATATCTGCGACCTTCGGCTGGTTTGATGAAAACCGCCTCCGGTCGCGCTCTTCTTGCCTTCTTCTTCCCCGTCTTGTTAGGAGCCATTTACAGGTCTCGAACCGTCACCTCAGCGTACGAACTTGTGGGTGTCGAAGCGTCACGTAAACGCCGTTGCTTACTTCTTTGCGTCACAGAACCAACCTCTACCGGACTCAGAGAGGGCTCCCTTTCTCGTTTCTAATGTTGGGGAAGGGAAGTTTTCTCAGCTTCTTCAGTCTGAGTCCCGCATTCGACTGTGTCCTTTTTAGCCCTTTCTTGCTTCATTCGCGCTACCGCTCTTCGTTTTGCGGTCTCCCCGACACTCTCACGAAAGTTCAGAAAGAGCGCTCCTGACCTCGTTATGCCATTTCGCAGGTCTGGTATAATATTCAGCGCCTTATCAAGTCCTACCCTGATAGGTAGGAACATATTCTTCTTTGTTTCGCGGAAGTCCTGAATTCCTTTTAAAGTCTGCATCAACTTCTCTACGAATCCTTCCAACTTCCGACTAATTATGCAAAATAAGTTGAAACTTACGTTCATGTTACAATTTCTTCTTTTTGCTCTAATTTTTTTAATTCTTCTTCAAACAATTTTATTTAATAAACTAATTTAGAATAAGGAATTTTAAATTAGAAGGAAAAACTACTTTAAAACCTTAGTGCCTATAAATAATAACATAAAAAGTGTCAAAATATAACCTATATTATGACTCCTGAGGGGCTGAATCTTATAAAAAAGAAAAAGAAAATAAAATATATATTTAGGAGTAGCTACGTAGGAGTTAGTACAATAAGCAGCCGCAAAGTAGGCACAATACTTTCACTTGAAGGAAAAATGTAGGGCCTATATTTCGACTTTTTGTTTATTTTTCCAGAATTAAGTTCACAGCACGATAGTCCTCCTAAAAGCGCCACTACTTCTGGTGTTTCTCGTAGGGGGTCATCTTCCATTTCTAACGTACAACGCACCCCTACCAGACGCCTTCCTTCTGCCGAGCGTGTTCTTCGTGCCAGAACCCGTTCTCCTCCTACCGCGCTTGTTCTCCGTGCCAGATCCAGGTCTCCTGCTGAGCGGTCAACACCTACCAGAGTTCCTATTTCTAACATACTTGGATATGATCTTGACCAACTTCCATTTATACGGCTTACTCCCACTAGAAATTTTAACCGGCATTTGGAACTTCGAAGATACTCTTTTCCTGAAGATAAACCAATTAAAATACTTTTTAAAAAGGGGCACTATAGACCCGTGCCAGTCCAGGAACAAATTGTGTTATCAACATTTGATGGTAACGTCTTGGCAATATGGGAGAGGAATGATACTTTAGCTGGAATATATACGCACGTTTATAATCGGGGTGAAGTCAGGGCAAAAATTAACATAGAAAGCAGTAGGATTAGTCCATTGACCGATGATGAAATTAATGAAATTCCAGTAGGCAACCGACGAAAAGTAGTCTTTAATTTTATAGTGAAGTGTGTAAACCGCAATCGTCTACACTGTTGATTAACTCACAAAGAAACTCAAAACTAATATGAAAAAGTTTTGTGATTCGGAGTCACCTTGAAATGTAGCATGAAACGCACTGTTACAAGTAATAAAGAAAGTCAATGTATTATGGTTAACATGGTTTTAATCTTTTTTCGATGCCCTAACTAGTCATCATCATTTATAATAATAGTGGTGGTTTCTTAAGATTTAAAGGATTAAAGCTTGATTATTTTTAATTTTTTAGAGAATTTTAAATTGTTTTAAAGGTTTTTTTAAGTAATTTATGAAGTGAATGTTTTTTCTAAACTTAATGAGTTGATTATCTGTTAATTATGAGTATTATCAATGCCAACAATAAAATAATTTCTTGAAAAGGATTTTACAGTTAATTAATTAATACACGGAGAAAAATATTAAGTTGGGTTAGAAAGAATACTGGTTAGCCCTACTAGGAGGATCTAGTACAATATGAACTAACACGCTGTCTATTTAAACACGCCAGACTGTCGACTTAAGCTCTTTCTAGTTAGAATTGCCAGGGGTGTTAGTTAAAGTTTGCCGGTTTTTTCAATAAGGAAAACACTTAATCCTCAAGAGAATCTCAAAAAAATTTTAATCAAAGTATTGACTACTAGATTCTACACATTTTGCCCATCTTTCAGGCAAATCATGGATATTATTTCAAAAAAACTTTTTCTCTTTCAAAGCAAACCATTCGACGAGCCATTTTTCGACTTCTTTAAAATTGGCAAAGCGCTGCTCTGCGAGTGAGGTCTGGAGAGTACGGCGGGTGCGATAATATTTTCCAATTCAATGCTTGTAATGTGTTCTTCACCAATTTAGCTGTATTAGACGGTGCGTTGTCATGTTGTAGGATAACTTTGCCATGTCTTCGGGCCCATCCCGGCCGTTTCTCGATCAACGAATGCTTTAAATTGATAATTTGTTATCGGTAGCGATCCGTATTCACCGTCTCACCAGGTTTTAATAACTCCAAGTACACTACACCATTTTGGTCCCACCAAACACAGAGCCTCACCTCACTAGGTGAAAGCCGTGATTTTTTCGGCTTCGTGTTCTTAGAATAAATCCATTTTTCGTCCCCCGTGACAACTTCATGCAGAAAAAATTTTCTTTCAAACCATTCAAGCAGCATTTCACAAATGGTTTTTCGACTTTCTATTTTTTTATCGTTCAGTTGGTGTGGTACCCATTTTCCATACTTTTGGATTTTTCCCATGGCTTTTAAGCGTTGATAAATTGCTTATCGGGCCACATTTAGTGTTTTTGCCCATTTTTGTTGCGATTGAGTTGGGTCTTTATCCAATAACGTCTGCAATTCCTCGTCTTTAAACTTTTTCGCTGGACCAGGGTGCTCATTGCCTATTAAATCGAAATCTCCACTTTTAAATTGACGAAACCATGTCTCACATGTTCTAATCAGTGTAGCATGTTCACCATAAGTTTCTACTAGAAATCGATGAGCCGACACACTATAACTAACACCCCTGTTAGAAGATATATCATGAAACATTTTCTATGAATTCAAAACTCCAGTATTTTTTATTACAGTCCGCAATATAATTTATACTCGTGTATCTTCCAAAAAAAGAAATTTGGAAGCATTTTATTTCTTGGAGCACTTCTACGTGTTCTTCTTAGAACCCATTGATATGGTGTAGATTACCAAACATCTAGTACGGCCAACATTTCCATGTCTAGCTGGCGGTAAGGTCAAATCAATCAGAATGGACAAAGCTCGACAGCATCTTAGCATGCTCAAAAAACTCGAAACCGAGGTGCACAAGCAGATGGTCATCCAAATTTTAAAAAGGTATTTACCAGCCGGGATTTTAGCGAAATGGCATGATCGTTTCGAAGGAAAATACCTTCCGAATATCAAAGATTTGTACAAATTTATACAGACCTTCATTTTTAGAGTGCGGGCGCTAGAGAGGGATGTCTCGAGGTGCTGCGATATTGCGAGAAAAATGGGAAGATTCTGCATTATCAAATTGTAGGACGTCGACAGCGTGACTATATCTTCAACGGTGCGCCTTCGAAGTGATTTTGTCAGATTCACAATTAATGACTACTGCTGTGCTGAAAATTCAAAGCGATAGGGAAAACTGCTTTATCGCAAGGACACTATTATGTTCATGTTCTGCAGTTAATTCAATTACTGAAAACTTTGCAACATCGCTTAATCTATCTAAAAGAAACTTACTTAATTAATATTGGGACAGTTTATAGAGTCTAGTCTAGTACCCAATGAAGCATTTTCACGAAATCTATTTGATATTCCTAAAAATCTAAAACTTGCAGATCCACAATTTCATGTACTTAAGTCAGATGATATTTGTTAGGAGGAGCGACCGTGCTTTCCGTTTTATGTATAGGGTAAATTAAACTTCGAAACTAAGATTTTTCAAATCGTCCTACAAAAAACGATTTTAGGTTAGATAGTAGCAGGGTGGTCAGTCTCACTGGAGACATCGCAAAAGTTTCTTGCAATGTTGTTAAACTAGTCAAACTAATTGAGCTTTTTCAGATAATAGAAGATCTTGATAATAAAGAATCAAATATGCGGGATGACACTTCGTGCAAGCAACATTACGTAGACAATGTTTAACTTGATGAGAGCGCTAGGTACATTGTGCGACTTCTTTTTAGAGGTAGCAAATTTCAACAAGGCGAATCTAGAATTAAAGCTTTAGAACGTGCTGCAGCCAAGTCCTTGTCCATCCAGATGATAAAAAATTTCCAAAAATTTTGTGGTATTATTAAAACAAAAATCAGAGAATTCGGGATTCTCAAAGCGGCTGTAGCTATTAAAACTCAAAATAACTCGACCAAAATAAAGCTTTTATCTGAGATATTAAAAATTTTCGATCCTCTCGGACTTTTGGGCCGGTGGGTCTCTACGCCAAGGTCTTGATACAAGATTGCTGGAAAGCGAAAATCGCGAAAATTCTTGTGCGCATGTTTTAATGACTACAGAGCGTGCCGTAACATTAGATCCCGTAACGCAAAGGGATCGTTAGCATCCATCTGGTTGGTAGTAAATCAAGAGGGTCTCCATTAAGCGCGTTCACAATTAACGTCTTACAAGACTGGTTGCGTATTTCCAACGTTGAAAAGGGCTAAAAGCTCAAAGAAATCGTCCGCTGATCTATCAGCAGATTATAGATGTGGAGATAACATTAATTGTAATATTAATCGTACAATCTCACTTATTACACACCGAAAGGAAGTTAAACTCGTGTTTAAACTCCCGATTCCAACCAAGCGAATCGGGATGCGTTGCGAAATCCCACTGATTCGCTGCCAAAGCGAATCGGGATGTATATCGCAATCATTTAGCTATACTGATTCCTATCGAAGCAAATCAGGATGTCGTTAAAGAAACAGAGTGCAAACCGACTAAATTCTATTATTTAAATCCTTATTTTGACAAAAGGTTTTCTGGCAGCGTTGCGTAGCTTCATCGGTCAACAAAGAGTGCCATATCACGTTTATTCGGACGATGGTACCAATTTCGTGGGAGCTCATTTTGCGTTATCCAAACGAATCAAGTGGCATTTTAATCCACCTTCTGCGTTCCCATTTCCGCAATATTGGGGAAGCTGTGGTTAAGATTTTCAAACAGCATTTGAAATGGGTATTAAAAAAACAAATACTCACGCATTAACAGATCAACGCCCTCTTAATCGAAATCGAAGTGAATTTAAAGTCTCGACCGTTAAGAGCTTTTTCAGTGGATCGCAACAACCCGTCAGCAATTACCTCCGCACATCTATTGAGAGGTCGACCTTTAAATTTCTTGCCTAAGAACAATGTACTTTCAGTTCCAGATAACGAATTACAAACTCGCCAAAAATGGTAAGAATCCACTTCTGAATTGAAGGTCGGCTCAGTAGTAGTAATCAACGAGGTTTTTCCAGGGATCGAAGACATTGCGAAGGGAATATTCCCTGCTTAGGCTTCTTGCTATTTGCCAAGGTGTAATCCTTGTATATAAGTATATAACTTATCGATTCAAATTTAAGTCCGTTATCGTTCACTTTAATTAATTGCGTATATTTAGGTTTACGAAAAAATTTCCACAAATTTTTGAAAATTCCCGGGAATTTATAAAATTTTTTAAATTGAATTTTGGGGAATCCATCTTCAGTTTCCGGAAATTTACTGACATTTTTAATTTAAATTAATCTTGTAGTATTTTTAACAAATGATCTGCTAGAAACAGAAGAACACAATGCTTCCACTAGAAATTAAAATTTTTACAATTTATTTATTTATTTTACACAAAAATGCCTTTTTAACTTAAAGATGATTTTTTAATAAAAATATTTGATTTTCCAGCTTAAAATGATAAGTGCTCAACGAAAAAGTGTAGTAGTTGATATTTCAACAAAATAAGGTTAAATTTAATTTGGAAAAAAACTTCATTTAAAAAACAAAAGAAAAAAATTTCCAATTCATAAGGACTTTTCAGTCAAGGAAGAAAAAAGGATCCACCTACATTTTTAAACCTCCAAGCCAAATGACGAATTTTCTGTACAAACATTAAATTTCCACCTGAAAAATATAAATTTTCATTAAAAAATAGTGTCAACAAAAGAGTTTAATTTCTAAACATAGATAAATAATTATACTACAAATCGGTTTTAGCCGAGAAAAATGCAAAATCTAGTATGCGAAATCTAGCAAAATTGTTGGATTTTCATTTCAGTGTGAAAATTTGTAACAAAAAATGTTCTTCAGTAGGAAACAGTTGCAAAAAATAGAACTAAATGAAAGGAAAATAAATTACTAACCAAAATATTACACTAAGGTTACCTGAAAAGCTATTTTAGAAATTCCTAATTTTTCCTTGAACAATTTTTTATTTTTTCTGACATTAATATTCACAGACCAGAATCTGACACTTTTAACATTTTTAACCAAGAATTTTTTATGATTGGAATAAAGCAATTTCAAATATATTTTCCATGACAATTATTTTAAGTTATAATTATATATTGAATATGTAAGATTCTTTTTTCTAAATCCCTGACTTTTTCCGGATCAATAAATTGTTTTAATTTTTAATTAAATACTGTTTACATTTCAGAAACTTAGAAGTACAATTGACAATGTAGACATTTTTAAATTTTAAACGTCTAGAGATTGTCTAATATTAAAAAATACAAATTGTTTAATTTTAAATGCTAGCAATTAAAAAAATTTTAAAACTCAAAGAAACAGATATTTATTTTGATGTTTTCTTAAATATAGAAAGATATACTAAGAGACTCATGTTTGACAAGTTACAAGATAAAAGTCTGAAGAATAAAGCAATTCTAAGTCAATGTTTGTTTTCTCGAAATAATCAAAAAACCTTCTTTAATTTATTTTGATTTCAGAGGAATGATGTTAAAAGTAATCTCAAAAAGTACTGGTGAATTTTAATTGATATTGAGTATGGATTATAACAACCTCAGAATAAGTCACATTAGTGCAAATTGTAATTTAGAAAAATGTAAAATCCACTAAAAATTATCAAAAAATAGTGGAGTGACTCAAAATATTTCTTTGCCCAATTATAGGGGTTCCTTTGCGCCCTCTACCGAAAGATGGAATGGGGAATGATGTGAACTGCATAACCAGTCCAGGTCCAAGAAAAAATGATTTAAAAGTTTTGTTAAAAAATAAATGACTTTCTCTAAAACTGACTACTTAAAGTAACGAGATTTATTTTCTTGTACGGATTTATGAAATGCAAATGAAAATTTATCAGAAAACCCACCTTGAAAATATTCCATGAGGTAGTAATTATATGATAGATCAAATGAAGCAATATCCTGAGCTCGAGTTACAGTGCAAACAAAACTTTTTACCAACGCAATAGTTAGTGATTCACGTGATTGCAAAAGATGTGGATCGTTTACACTCTGGTTTTTACCTTGACGTGCATACTTAACTCTATTGGTAATTATAATATTCTAATTTAACCATAAGTTTAAAACATTTTTTGATATTTCGCAAATAAAAAATTTGTTTGACGTGACAGAATCTGCATTCTATCACAATTTCTATTCTTCCCTAAAATTATTTTAATTTGTATCTTGATACAAAATTTCTCCCAATTTTAAACTCAGAAATAACATTGAGTTGAAGCAAAAGTAGAATTTTTTCCGCCTTAGTCCGAAGCATGCTTAAAGAAAAATTTAAAGGTTTCCGCTGAATATTTTCAAATGCTAAAAATCATCTGAAGAACTGTGTAATCATTCCCAAATCTCTTCACGTATTGGAAAATCTTTAAAATAATTTGGATTATCTTTATATTGTTTAAAATTTGGAAAGTTTAGTGGCTATCTGCAATAATTACTCTGGATGTATTCTATCAGAATATAAGAGGTGAAAACTATGCAGATTTGCGTAATTTATGTTTTTATCAAAACACAACAAAATTTTGAACAAAGAAGGTGAATTTTAGTTGTAGATTGCATCATCGTTTCAAAAGCTGCACTTTGTAACTCTAATGACTTAAACCCCATGTTGCGAAAGCCCAAACTGTTTTCCATGATTTGATATCCTTGAAAGAATCTTAACAAATAAATCCTTTCTTTAATTTTTATTCTTTCTTTGTTTTAATAAAAACTTGATTTACCTAAACATTTAAATTTATTTTTTGTAGTTTAAAAGCTATTTTTTAATGTCGAAACATCGAGACATACCAAAACTACTTTTAACGAAACTTTTATTATTGGCTGCACTTCTTGCCTAAGTAGGTCTTGTCAAATTCAATAAATTTGATTTTAATAAATAAACTAATATCATACATTGATTTTGGTTTTATAATTTTTATTTTAGTTGTCGATGATTTTAAGAATTAAAAAAAAGGTCTTTTTCTATGATTATTTAAACACGCCAAATTACTGAAATAAAATAGACTGCCAATAGAATAAATGAGCCGCTGAAAGTAAAAGCGGGACATATTAAGTTTGGCAGCAAAAAAGGAACATAAAATTTTCGGGGGGAAGGGGAACAAACGTATTTTCCGAGTAAAGCAGAACAAAATTTCTTCAGAGTAAAAATGCAATATACTGATTCTCCGAGTAAAAATGGAACAAACGAGCGCTTGACTGGAGGGAGGAGATACACGGCGAGGATGTTAGGTGGGGATGGAGGCTCCGAACGTGCCCAGCTTTAGATCATCATTTCATCGCAAGAGTCCCCAAAAAAGTAATTAATCATTACTTTTGATAGAAAATATCGACATTTTTATCAGAATTCAGAAAATTATACAAATGTTAAACAATATAAAAAATGTTTGACAAATCAATTTTTGATATCTGACAGTGTTTTTGGAACCAGCAAGAGAAAAAGTATCACAAAATTATTTAATTTAGGAAAACCTATAGCGGTAAAGTTACGATTTCTGATTTTTAATTTAATTTCGTTAGTTTTGTTTCCGATTATTTCTTAAAATAAATGCAGCCAAAAGAACTCTTTTCAAATTAAAGTACACGTAAATAATTTCCCAAAGATTTCAATAATTTCACAAAAATTAGTAGATTGTTAAAAAATATTTTTAATATTTCGCAGGTTTTTGAGGACTACAGAAAGATTTCTAAAATATTTAAAATATTTCGCAAAAAGTTTGGATAGATTTAACAGATTTCTAAAAGAATTAATTATTTTACACGAATTTCCGATATATTTTAAAGATTGCACAAAGTTTTTAACAATTTTGCAACGATTTTAGTGAGTTCACAAACATTATCAAACGTTTTAAAAATATTACAAATGTTTCGCAAAACTTTTTGGTAAATTAAAAAGATTTTGCAAAAAATCAGTGCTTTCCTAAACATTTAACAAATATTAACAAATTATAACAAATATTTAAAAAGTATTTATAAAATTTTAAAGATTTCTTTGCAAATATTTCCAAAGATTTCAAATATTTTGCATATCTTTAAAAGATTTTGAAAAGACAATAATTATTTCCCAAAGATGTCAAAAATAATTCAATAATTTCACAAATATTAACAAATTTTTTATAAGGATTTCAGGAAGATTTAAAAAAAATTTGAATGATTATAAAGATTTCCGATAAATTCAAAAAATTTTACAAATCTTCTAAGAATATTTCAATATTTTTTTGCAAAGATTTCAATCATGTTTCAAATATGAAATATGAGAAAATGATTTCCCAATAATTAACCAAAGACTTTATTAATTTTACAAATGTTTTTAAAATATTTCAAAGATTTCAGAAAGATTTTACAATGAATTCAATGATTTTGAAAAGATTTCAACAATTTCAAAAATTTACTCAGTTCTTCGAAAATATTTTCAAAAAATTTCAATGATTTTCCAAAGATTTTGTTAAGATTAAAAATATATTTTGCACAGATTTCAATAATCTTTACAAAGGTTGCTAAATATTCCAAACAAATTCTAAATATTTCGCAAAGATTTCTTATAGATTTAAAATGTTTCACAAATGCATAAATGATTTCACAAAGATTTTAACAGTTTTACAAATGTTTCAAATTTTTTTTTAAGATTTCGATAAATTCCAAAAAGGCATCTCAAAGATTTCGAAGATTTCCTAAAGACTTAAAAAATGTCAGTAAGATTCGAACAATTTTACGAACATTATCAAATATTGGATTTAATGCTTTCACGATGATTCATTATGATAAAAGAGATATTTCGGGTTTCAATCGTGTATGAAAGTACGAATTTTGCAGACATTTCGTGAACATTGATATTTTTTGATATTTTGCAAATAAAAAATTTGTTCGACGTGGTAGAATCTGCATTCTATAACAATTTCTATTCTTTCCTAACATTATTTCAATTTCAATTAATTTAAACTTCAGGGCTGACCTGAAACTGAGGTATCAGGTTATGTTGTTCTTATGTATACTCTCTACGATGCCTGCGATTAGCCAGAATGCTCCACCATAGAGACAGGACGCACCTGATTGGCCAATCAAGTCCTATTTAAAAAAATCCGGGAGGAAGAAAAGCCAAATCGGATTGGTATTATAACCGTTGTCCCCATAGATGTTATTAGGGTGATTTAAGATTTCGAATGCTTCTCTATGATTTCTTGGAAAATAATGTGTGTTTTTGCGTTGACGGTTGTTTTATCAAATAAATTGTTATGTTCTTTTTTTCGGTTTTTTGGTTCTTTTTTTATTGCTTTATCAATTTGTTCGATTGTTTAATCGTTCTGTATTAGGATTTTTTTAACATTTTGCAATTCCTTTTGTAAATTACCTTTACCTGTTATGGAGACAGCTCTGTATAGAAGGGAGTTGTCATAACATTTTATTTGATAAAACAACCGTCATCGCAGAAGCATTTTCCATGGTTGGGCACTTTGACCAATCACAGGCATCGTAAAAAGTATATATAAGAACAACATAACCTGATACCTTAGTTTCAGGTCAGCCCCGAAGAAGTGAACTGCAATGTTCACGAAACGTCGACGAAATTCGTAGTTTTGTACACAAGTGAATCCCGAAATATCTCTTTTATCATTATTAAATATTTTTAAATATTTTAAATATTTTATCAATACTTTAATGTTTTTCTAAAGATTTTACAAAAAGTTTAAATATTCAGCAAAGATTTAGGATATTTTTAAAATATTTTCAATTAGTAAAAATGTCGATTTTTTCGTAAAAAGTAATAATTAGATCAATTTTTTCATTTTGGTAAACTAATGTATTTTGCTTTCTTGTTATTGTTTTTCATTTGGGACTCTTGCGATGAAATGATGAATTAATGCTCGGCACGTTTCCAGCCTCTATCCCCAACTTACATCCGTGCGTGCATCCCCTCCCTCCAGTCATGCGCTCGTTTGTACCATTTTTACTCGGGCAATCAGGTCGTCGGATACGAAATCAGTAACGATATCAAAAACTAAACTGGAAACGAGATTGCAAATGACACCCTAAACTAGGTCGGAAACGACACCCTGAACGATGTCGGAAACATGATCGGAATTTGGGACCGAATGCGATGTCGTTTCCGATGTCGTTTAATAAGTTCCGTTCCGGTGTGAAAATTCTGTTTTATACATACTTATAACTATCTTAGCAAATAATATTATAATTCAATTAAATTTACAATTTGCATTATTTATCACAATTATAAT
>JAAAKG020211178.1:0-22564 GCA_010014905.2 Druon quercuslanigerum | reverse complement strand
TTAAAAAATTAAAAATAGTTTGTAAAGTTTAAATCGGGCGCTTATATTTCTTTAACTACAAAGAGTTTTTAATTCAATCGGTATAGATCAATATTAAAAAACCATTATAATTCATATTTGTTCCATCAAATAAAAAGGTTTTTTATTCAAAATTGTAGACTAATGTTACTAATGTTTCATTTTTAAAGTCTTTAAAAATGCATTTTAAAATACAAAATGGAAATTTTGAAAGTGACAATTTTTGCAAGTACGCATTACACTGTTGAAATCAAAGTTTTAATTATAGACATTCAGATTCAATGTCAAAAATATAGTTCCACGTTTTCATTTTCAATGCTCCATATTAAAGAATCAATCAATGCGCTTAAAAAAATTAAAAATAAAGTCATTTTAAGTAAGAAACATTTAAAGTTGAACAATTATATTTATTGCAATCTGAACCCTTCTTAAATTAAAAACAACAACAAATTATTATCATTTTGAATAGTTTTAGTATCTTTAAAATACTTCAACATTTTATTTCAAAATCTTGAAAAATTTACATGTTGATTTAAATTTGTTCATATTTTGAATGAATTTAAAAAAATTTTCAGAACTTCTAAACATCTTTTAAAATAATTCGAATTTTCCTAAATATTTTCCTACACTTTTTTTTTAAATCCTGCCAAATAAAAAAATCTCACTAAAATCTTCCACATTCATGTTTAATAATTTTGTAAATCTTTCAAAATATTTTTAGAAATCCTCTTAAAATTAATTTTTTAATGTAAAAAATAATTTTCCACTTTCCTATGAATTTTTTTTATTCTTCTCAAGCCTTTTAAATTTCTTAAAAATCCTCTAAATTTTTTGTTCGAAATCTGCCAAAATCTATATTTTCTTTTAAATTATGATAGACTGTTGACTATTTGCACCGAATTGTAACGTTCCAACTTTAGTTGTTTTTTTGTTTGGTTCTGAATATTTAATTTATATTTACTGGTTTTAAATAAACCGCCAGATATTTCTAAATATTAAATAATTGTTCTTTTTCTTTATTAAAAAAATTTCATATTGAATTGTTTAAAAATGGAATATTTTAGACGGAAATAATATTTTAAATTTAACAAAAGCCTTTGATTATGAATATATTATTTTGAAGTTATTTTAAAATTAAAAATTGTGAACTGATTCCAAATTGTCTTGTAAAATCAATTATTTACTTTTTCTTTTTAATTAAAATGATAATAATTTAACTAATTATTTATAAAAAAAGTTCTTTCAAACTTTGTAAAAACTCCGGTTAAAAATAAATTCAGTGCTCCTAAATATCAGATTTCTCAATTAAGACCTCATTGCTGTTCTACTTACTTGGCCAGGAATTTGAACAAGCATTTTGGAAATGCTTTCCAAATCTACCAAGCTGCTGATTTTAGTTGTAATGGTCCTCCCGAAATCTATAAGGAAAGCGTCGACTTCATTTTTGGGATAATTTACGTTCATCACACTGGCTCGATACCAGTTCCCATCTTCGTCCTGAACCATGTAAAGCTTAATGTGATTTACTTTCTGTACAGTCAATTTACTCAAATCCTGGCTCAGTTTATTTATTATCGTATTGTTCATCAGGTCCACCAGGAATTTCAAGCTGTCGTTCTTTAATTGTACATAAATGTCTCCAGTATTGCTGACATGGGAGACGTAAACCTCAGTAATTCGACCTTCCTGTAAATTAAAATAACAAGTAAATAAAATAAAATGCATTAAGTCGATTTGCTTTTAAATAAAACTTAATCACAGAAGAAACTTACCTTGAGATGAGGTTTAGGCATGCAGGTTTCAATAATATCTTTCGCTATTAATTCATTCAGATTTATATCCTCTGGACCATTAGTGTCGCAGAAAGTTACGGACCAGCTATCTTCTTCGACATCATAACTCAGCTCATTGGCATCATCATTCAGTACATCGATGTAAAGAGTTAAATCTTCAGAAGACTGAAGGTACTTTTTAACAACTATCATCGCTTCTTCAGAGTCAGCAAAGACTTCCAATCCGTGTAAAGCTAGCCTTATAGCCTAGAAAGAAAAACAATCAACATTATTCTTTCTGTACCAAGTCTTTGATTCTTTTTCAGGGTAGCCACTTAATTGAAAAAAATATAGGCTATAGCCTATGATGACTTTTTTACAAAATAATTCATTTTGCAAACAAATAGTAGAATTTTCTAGAATTTTTCAAAAGATTAAACTTTAACTAAATAATTGAACTTTTAAGACATCCGAATTTTCAATAAAAAATATTCTGTACAAATAGACGAACGTGCTTAAAAAATTTTTATTTTCGAGCAAAATTATAACTGTTTTACAAAATACTTGAACTTTCAAGAAACCAATTAATTTTTCAACCAAACAGAATTTTCAACATAAGAAGTTCAAGCTTTAACCAAATAATTGGTTTTTTTTAACGACAGTTGAATTTAAAAAAAAAAAAAAAAGATTCTGTATAAAAAGACGAACGTACGTACCGCAAAGTTGAATTTTCGAGCAAAATTATAACTTTTTTTAGAAAATACTTGAATTTTGCAACCAAATAGTAGAATTTTTCAAACAAATAGTAGAATTTTTCAACCACATAGTAGAATTTTTCAACCAAATAGTAGAATTTTTCAACCAAATAGTAGAATTTTTCAACCAAATAGTAGAATTTTTCAACCAAATAGTAGATTCTTCAACCAAATAGTAGATTTTTCAACCGAATAGTAGATTTTTCAACCGAATAGTAGAAATTTTCAACATAAAATGGTTAAACATTAACAGAATAATTGCATTTTTTAGAAGTCAAATCTTCAATCAAAAATATTCTGTACTGATTTGTTTTTCAACCAAATAGTCGAATTTCCAACATAAAAAGATTAAACTTCATCCAAATAATTGTTTTTTTTTAGACGAAAGCTGAATTTTCAACAAAAAAGTTCGCGTCCAAATAGACAAAAGTTCAACAAAACTTTCAATTTTCGACACAAAATATGTTTTTTTTTTTCCAACAAAATAATGAAATTTTCAACATCAAAAATAGTTCTATTTTTAATCAAACAACAATTCAAAAGGACGAATTTTCGGTAAGGAAATAAACGTTCAATAAAACAGTTCAATTTTTAACTAAAAGTATAAAGTCTGGAACAAAAATTGTAATAGCAAACTTTTTAATTTAAAAGAATTAACTTTCAGTTATCCAAAATCAATTTTTAACAAAAAAAGATTACTTTTCTACCAAATTATGAATTTTCCATTTAAAAAGACGAATATCCAACAAAATAGTTGAATTTTTGACACGAAAAAAGACTCAGGAAAAAGTTGAACTTTGCAACAAAACAATAAAAAATCTCCACCAAAAAATAAAGTTTTCAATCAAAAAGTAGAATTTTTAAGCAAAAGAAATGAGTTCTGAACTTGTCAATAAAAAAAGAGTTAACTTTCAGCCATAAAGGTATCATTTTCAACCATAAATAATTACTTTTCTACCAGAAGATAAATTTTCGATCGAAAAGGATGGACTTTCTATCCAATGACAAATTTTTCATAAAATATAGTTGAATGTTCGACAAAAATATGGTATTTTAACCAAAGAGATGAATTATGAACCCAAAGTATTATACATAAATGTTTTGTTACCCCCTAATTACTACTATGTTAAATATTTAAGTAGGAAGTTTTCATTCTCGATGCTAAAAAAAGCAATATTTGAACGATCGATCAACACACGCTTTAAATAAAATTATCTCACTTTGAGATAGCCACAAAAAAGAGTGGCATGTTTGCAATTCAATTTTTTTACGGACTGACAATTCTGGCCAGTACTAAAGTATAAAAGGAAAATTCGCTTTTTAAAGAAAAATAACTTGAAAATCTTAAATATAAAATAAATACCTGGACTGGAAGTTCGCAGAATTGTTTGTCCAAGTCATGGAGAAGGTTGCAGTCACAGATCTCGTCATCGCCATCATCGATGAAGAATACGGTGACTTCGTCAGTCTCTGGATCACGATTAAGACACCTAACCCTTGACCAATGATCCTTATCGTTTTCATAAATCGCATAATGTAAACCTGGTTCTATGCTTTTAGCTTTGGTCGATTCGAAATTTTTAGCGTAGAACTCGTTCATTTGTAACTGCATCGCATGCAGTCGATCCTATTAAAAACAAAACCAGAAATTCGTAAAATATATTTTTCGAAAAATAATAACTATGCCAAGCTGACATGATTTAAAGAACTTACACTGTAATCTTCACCAACAAGTTGAGCCCAAATTTCTGAGGGCCTTACAACATTCACGTGGACTATCCAATAACGATCATTGGGTGTCACCAATTCAGGTATATTCTGGCTCAATTCATTTGACGATTTTTGGCTCGACCCACTTGACAGTATCGGGCTCAATTGACCCGAGAGTTGCGGGCTCAATTCACTTGACGAAGATGGTCGAAGGGTTTCCTGTGCCTTCAATTAAATTAATTATTATTAATTCAGGTTTAAAGTTGTTTCATTTTTGCCATTAAATAATGCTAACACATAATTTAAGACGATAATTAATGCCAAAACATCTTACATCAAATTTTGCTGCCCAACAAATTTTCACTCGGTTGATTTTAACTTGCTTACAAGTTTTCAGAATTTCACACTACCTTTCTCATTCTAAAGCACTAACAGTTTAATTTTGAGTCCAAACAAAATATTTCAAGACTATATAAATAATCAAAATTAATTCACTTCAAATTTGCTATCTTTTTCGGCTTTGGACACTTGCAACATTACTTTTAGGTCGAAAATTGAGTGGGATTTATGTAAAAACGCAAGTCATGCAAAAAGTACAAATTGCTATCATAACAGTTTTTAACCATGCATATACAAAATAAATACATGGCTATCAAATATAAAATTAGAACCCTCTGGGCGACGTACAACATAAAAGCTGCTTTCAGAATTATTGCATAAAATTATATATACCGGGTGATTTTTTTAAGTTGAAACTTTCAAATATCTCGAAACATTGAAATCTTAAATGGAAATCCCTAGTTTTTATTGCATATTCGGATTCTTTAGCTAAAAATGCGTATCATTTTTCTCGTTTCGAAATTTTTTTTCGAACTTGCCCCCACCCCCACCCGGCGGTGTGAGTTGACCGATTGTAGCATCAGTGTATGCACTCCTCAGTGATTAACTTTCGATTCATAACATTTTTTCATATACTGCCTATTTTTCGAGATATAATATAAATAAAAAGTAGATACTACAATTAGCTAAAGTGGCGTAGAATAACTTATATTTTATAAATTTTTTAACACGAATTTTCAACAAAATACTCTTTCCTACTAAAGCAATGAATCTTCATCTGGAATAGATGGATTTTGAACAAAAAGGTAGTCATGAGAAAAGAGTTTAATATTAGATTTTTTTTTAATAAAGCAGGCTATCGCAAAAATTCAGGCTTCAAACAGCAATTATTGTTTAATTTCTAATACGCTATTCTAAACAGTGAAGTACTTACTTCAAAAAGCTTCTTCAGTCAGAAAGCGTTCAAATTCAAATGCGGTTTTAATCAATTCTTATTTTATACGTAACGATACATATTAATCCTATTAGTTGCTCGCCGATTGGCGGGACTCGTTTTACTTTAATCGGAAGATTAAAGTTCTCGCAAAGTAAATGGCTATCAAGTATAATAAACTAAATCTATTATCCATAATCTTATCGTTAGGGGTGTTTAAAAAAACTTGAAAATTGCTCCAGAACTAGAATTTTTGTACATATTTATTAAGTTCAAATCATCTTACTCATACATACAATTATTTGGCAATTAGGCTGCTACTTAATACAGTAGATATAAAAAAATATGTATTATGACTACAACAAAACCTAACTTCATTTTTATCATCAATGAGGTAAACTGCAAATTGAGATGCAAACAATAATAATTAATCAGTCTTATATTTTATAAATAAATACAAGATTCATCAACAGTTATATAACTTTTCTAGTTGATAGAGGAATGTAAATTTAACGATGATCAGTGAAATATTAACGAGAATATTTCAGTCACGAAAAATTTACAAAGCCCTCTATCGTAAGCAGTTACAAGTGGACTTTGCAATATCACAAGTTCTTGACTGAATGCCGGCGTTTGGTCTCTTTTTATATAGCGAGTCATGTGGTTGGTTGCCCGCCAGCCGACGAGCAACTAATAAGCCCGAATCATCGAAATACATATCGATATGGAATAATATTTACAGTTAATAATAAGGAGCCTTCCATATATCACGCGAGATAAATACTTTTTTTAAGGAAATACTGTTAATATAATTTATTCGAGCCAAAAACCGATCACGTGATATATGGACGACTATATTGTACGGAGAATATTACATTTGAAATATTCAATATAGACAATTTTGAAACCTTAATTTCTAAACCTGTCATCATGGTGTGGCATTAACATATAATATATTTACGAAATAAGCAAAACCTAATTTTTACATCATTTACATTGAATTCTCATGCACAAATAAAAAGCTAAATTCAATCGGATCAAAAATAATATTTGCAAAACAAAATAAAAATATAACTAAAGAAAATTAATACACAAATTTCGCACACAACAAAACCACTAGTATCATAAGTTTTCATTACTACTCACATGTGAGGAAAAAAATTTAATTTTGTCACTATGACGAATAAAGTTTGTTGTGTAACCTGTGCTCGAATTTTTTGAGCAAGTTGAAAATGCCACTTGACTTTCTTTATAAACGAAAAAATGAATTGTTAAAAAAACATTTTCAATTTATACAAAACAGAGCTTAAGTCGACTTTGGTTAATGCGAAATTATATCAACACGAAAGATAGGGCAAGTAATAACCCAAATTACAGTTCTCATAAAAATCTAGCAGAGCAGGCAAATTAACTGAAGTCGACTTTGCCACAGATTGTAGAAAGTCACTCGATAGAATACGATCTTTAGCAATTTTTACCTTTTCAGGAGGTGTATAACGAGTTAAAATGCTCGTGTTATTGGCCCCTACTTCGATGCTTATTTCTGGACAGTTGTTCACTATTCTCAACCAATCGGAAGGAAGTAATTCTTTGAATTCTTGCTTGTAGTATGTACTAATTTGGGATGTGAAAACTCCACTGGAATGAGCATCAACGATCTGTAGGATTCTTGTTACGATCAGACGAATATCGCTCGTCACCGGAAGCACGGCCGACAGATTTTTGTTCTTAAAATCGGTCAGCGCTTTAGCTGCTGCGATTGCCTGTGCGGCCTTCTCGCTCTTGGCATCCTCCGGATAACTGCTGTACTTTTCTTTACCTACCTGTAAATTATAAAGCATACATTTTTATTTTCAACCAGAAATATACACTTTCAAATAAAATGATAAATTTTTAACCAGAAGAGTTTAATTTTCAACCCAAAAACCAACGAAAATTATTAATCTTCCACTGAATATTAATTTCTATTCATCGAAATAATTGAATTTTAAACAAAAAATAACGCTTACTGTGACTTGAGCATAAATGCATCCCTTCTGGACAGGTAAAATTTTGTAGACTGGTACAGGCAACTGAAGGTCATCAACGAGAGAAGCAAGTTCTGCCTCTGGACCCTGCGCAGTTTTCGGAGTGTGTAGAATCTTCGGAGCTGATGAAGCCATAGGAGCCTGTGGCATCATCTGAGGCTGCGGCATCTGAACCTGTGGAATCCTCTGAGTATTTTGCATCATATGAGACAGTGGCATCATCTGAGGTGGTTGCATCATCAGAGACTGTGGCATCATCGGAGCCGGAATCGATGGCGTCTTCTGAGTCACTGGTTTCTTCTTCAAGAATTGCTCCAAAGGTATCATGGAATAAAACTTCGGCTAGAGAACGAAGATGAAATTAATTATACACGAAAACAATGAGTTTAATTTTTATTGAACTTTCGTCATTTACTTACTGCTTCATTTTCTGTGTCCTTTTTTTCACAACTATTTTCTGCTGGAACTGTTGGCCTTAATACTGGGGTCGGTTTTTCCACATTGAATTCGTTTAATCTAATTTGACTAGGGACAGTCTCAGTCGTTTTTGGCACAATTAACCTGCTCTGCAAACTACTCTTTGGCTTCGCGCTTCCATCTGTAGACTCAGGAGCTGCTGCGATTCTTGCGTCTCTGTCCATCATTTTCTAGAAACAAAAATGACACAATAAATTTGTGTTATGGAAAATATGATGAACTATTGAGAAAAAGGTGCTAGATTTCAATTATACTGTGGCCATTCGAAATAATAGTGAAATTTCTAAACAAGATTAAACTTTCTAACGAAAACACGATTATTCAACAAAATAGTTACTTTCTTAACAAAGTGATAAATTTTATTAATTAAAATTAATTTTTAGCAAAGGCTAACTATGAAGCTTTTTTCTGCCATGAGAGAAAATACTGCAAATCAGGAAATTTTCAATAAAACACATTTCTAGTCCAAATCATTAATTTCATACAAAAAAACAAAGAATTAAAAATTACCTTTGTAGGAGAAGCAGTAGGCCCATCGTTTACAGTCTTCATGTAATTCGGCTTCTGACTTGGCAATGAAATGTAGTCCGTGGACTTCGAGGGTGGATAACTAAATCTGCAATACACAAATAATAGAACTAATTTTCAGATACAGGAACAATAAACCTAAAAACACTAATATATTTTTTGCTTACGGAGATTTTTTAACGGTTCCACTCTGACTACTGGTACTCGTCGCATTAGAGTTCCTGCTGTTCGTTGTGGCTGGAACTCTCTCTATAGGAGTCGAACTTCTCGGCCTTGATTGGGAAGAACTTTTTGAATCGTTCTGGTATGAAGCTGAGCTTCCCCCTGTAGAAATTGTACTGTCCTTCGACTGAAATTGACTTCTTGAACCGTTTTGGTATGAACTTGTGCTTCTTGCACTTGATTGCGGAACTCTGTAATCATTTTGAACGGACGCTCTATTTTCTTTAGATGTGGCTCTACTGTATTGCGACGATGATTTAGCATTCACTGGAGGTAAAGGAGTTCTGAAATTCGACTGAGGCCTGGTTGAAGCTTGGTTTCTCTGGTAGTTATTAGATCCGTAAGGAGTCCTAGCCGGCCTATTATAAGACACCTTTTTCGAAGGTCTCTTCTTTGCCGTCTTCTGGTGTCGCACTAAATCCGCTAAGTGGGCAGTTTTATTGGTTGGGATGGCTTCGATAAAATACTCACCGCCTCTGAGTACTCTCCTTATTCCTGGAATTACTTTAAGAAATTCCTCCAAGGTAGCAAAATTAAACTTCCTGTAGGGAATTCGATCTCCTGTGACATCGTAGTAATCTTCTGCAAATTTCAATAAGAATACTAAAAAATCTGATTTCTAACGAGTTACAAGAAGAGTTAAAAACAAATGTGTACACTTACTGCAGATTCTATTCTCGCTTATTCCTCCCTTCGATATGAGAAGGCATGCCTTGAGATTATCGACAACTTCATCCATTTTGGTGGATAAAGTGTCGCAACTTCAATTTTATAGCCGATCCAAATTCGTCTGACAAGAGTACAATCAAAATGTTGATATTCGAATAAAAAAATCGCCTTTTCTGAAACATAAAGAATTAAGCTACTGTGAATTTATCTACTAAAAAAAAAACGACTAAAATGAAAAATCTTCAACAAGAAGAAGAGGTTAAAGACAATGCTCGCTCAACATTTAATGCTAAATTTGAGCCCGACCACATTCTAGGTCAATTACTCGAAGGTACACAATTGGGTCATAAACGGGGCTAAAAAGAGTCGGTAGAAAGGACAGAGGAGCAGTGTTTTCTGGGAGATTCGCAAACAAATAAAATTAGTGTATTTGAATTTAGATAAGAGCATTTATAAATTTAAAATGCCTTCGCATGCCTTTGTATATCACAACGACACTGGAAAACTTTTTTTTTGTTTTCTATATACAAAAGAAATAGAAAGACTTTCAAACCAAACGAAAGTACTGAGGTGGTACCTGTTACAAATTGATCAATAGGCCAATTTATTGTTATCGGACTGCAACTTCCGCAAGGCGACAATCAAATAGTCATATAAATATATAACATGCGAATTATAAAGAAAGGAATGCGCAATTAAATTGCAACTCAAGTAGGTGGAGAATGAAAATTTACAGCTGGCAGGATAATCCTAATAAGCAAAATCCATATGAATATCACGATTACTTTTCACATTCCAAAGGCACACCCAATCAAGAAAATGTTAATTATTTCGTGAATTATGTAACAATTTTATTAAACTTGATTTAGTTAAAATATATAACATTTAAATTTGCAAAATATATAGCAGCTTATTCTTTATTCTGTTCAGGTAAGCGTGACCTTCAATTCGCAAAAAAATGCAAATGACTAGAGATTGTAGAAATCTGTCCCATTCGTATTACTAATTATTATTTTATTCCTCGAAGTGCAATTTAATTTTTAAAATCATTAATAATTTAATGTCATAATAAAATGAAATATTTAATGCCATGTAATATTGAAAAATTTAATTAGGCATAAAAAAATTGAATTTATTAATTTCCCGCACAATCTAATTTTGGTATAGTGAAAATTATAATTGTTTATTGAAATGTAGTTATTTTCATATTTCTATTTTTTTTCCTTGGCCTGTCAACTGATCCATTACAAAGATTGGGGATTGCTCTCGGGTTCGCTGACTATTATATATTACCGGACGCCACATTATTGGGCAGGGCATAAAATAAATCTAAAGTAGGGACAGAAGATATTACAGGCTGTGGCCATAAATTTGGGGTGGAAATGTCCGAAAATACTGATCCCGTATCTGCAATATAATTTCAAATCCGCTACGAATAAACCCAATTTCTCAATGGAAGATTGAAGGAATAAAAACATCAATAATAATATTTACGTTGTTAATGCACTAAAAAAAATAAAAAATATTCAGCAAATGGTAATCAGAATTTTCTACCCTACATTGATCAAACTCAAAACGATACTATAGAATTGCCACGTGTTGTCAAAATCCATTCTGTTCGCGCACTTCAAAAAATTATATAAAAACTTGCATAGAAACAAGGATACAGTTTAAACCTTATTATACAATAAGTATTACATCTTATAACAAAACACGAAACTAAAAGTAAACTAATAGTAGAGATATTTTATCCTACAAGATCTTCCAAATTTTAAGAATTTTCAGTTTTTGAAAAATGCGGAAATGATTTCACCAGACTTGCAACTGAAAGTATTCTCACACCAATATCTAGTCACAATAAGAGAACATACGGTTGTCTAAATTGAAAGATGAAGAACAAAAGAGAAAACACTCGGAATTACCCAGAAAGCATGCTTATATTTCGTTCGGCATGCGGTGGCATGCGGTTTATTTCGAAGTAAAAGACAACAGAATGTAGATTAGGTCAGAGGTTAGGTGTGGTCAGGGATCTTAATTTGAAGATTGAATCAAACCGGTTAACATGTGAAAAATAACCAGTTTTGCATTTCGGTAACTTCCCGCGGAAAATGTGGACCAAGGATCTATAATCTAATATTTCTAAGAAAAGGAACAATGGCTACCAAAAGACAATGTGCGAAAAAACTTCAAAAATTCTACAAATACATACCAACGAGCAAAAAATGTAAAACACTGGAATAAACTTCGAATTATTTGTCACTCGCGAGAACTAACTGAGTTGAATGGAGAGAACTGTGAACACTGAAAGTTTTTGGGTGAATGCGCTATGAAATGTGGAATGCGAACATGCCAGTCCTCCGGTTTCACTGATATATATACGTCCATCGTTCCCTGCCCCCCACTCTCACTCTACGCAGTGTCGCCAATAGTTCGTCAATTCCATACAGAAAAAGAAGAGCTTTTCTGTTACATGAAAAAGAATACTTTTCAGTTCTTAGACAAATTTATTGCTTAATATTATGAAAGCTTTAACAAAAACTCGAGACTGAATGTTTTCTGTGCGAATAAATAACCTCTTTATTTGAAAAATAAATTTTGTGAAGTTTAAACCCTGCCAGCCGTTACTTTTTCTTCGCATATTTTCGACTAGGCGGCAGCACAACTCGTGTAATTCGATTTGTTATGAGATTCGAAATGTTCAAAATTACAGATTTTTCTAGGTCGATTAATTGAATGGTAGCAAGTACAAAATTAGATATCAAACAAAATCAGAATTTTTCAGGAACACTAAAAAACGTACTTTCGAGATACTGAGTTTGTGAATACAGTTGAAAAATATTTTATATTAAAAATTTAGCCAATTCCGTTTAATTGTCCAAAAACTTGTAGGTTACAATTAGATATTTTTACTTAATCACCAGCTAACTTCACTTCGTCGAGGGTTGAGGTGAAACAATGGACCAAATGCATGGAACTTACCGTATTTTATTCATATCTTTGTAAAATAGTTTTTTTTCATTATAAGTTTAGCGGGAAATTAGTTCTTATTTTTCTAGGACTATTTAAAGAATGCCGATGAAGTGAAAATGCGTAATTTCACAAAAATTAAAAAATCGTAATTTTAATTTACCCAGCATCAGTGTAGTTATTTCATTTAAGGGAGAAAATAATTTTTGATACAAAATAAAATTTTTGAACGCATTTATTTTTTTAATCCATTTCTTTTTAAGATTATATAAACATATTTTTAAACAGATTCTTGAGAAAAATCAAAAAGATTTTTGAAGATTTCAGATATGTAACATCGATATTTGAACCAAAAAAAAAAGGTTAATACATAACCAAGTACTCGAATTTTCAATACAAAAAAGTAACTATGAAAAAAGTAATGGGTACATAATTTATATTTCAACTAAATACTATTTTTATTTTCAATAAAGACGAAATCTCTACACAAGAATGAAACTTTCAACCCGAAAATATCAATAAATTTAAACCTGAAAATACGAATTTTCGACAATAAAAGTTTTTTTTTCAACCAGATAGTACATTTTTGGCCAAATTATTAAATTTTCAAGTCAAAAAGACGGTTCTAATTTTTTCTAGCATTTTTTAAGTTATATAAAATAAAAAATGTCAAAATGTAAGGGAATCATTTAAATTTATTTAAAATCCTTTTCAAGTTTCTCCTCAAATTCATTTTTCAAAATAAAAAGTCATTTGAATTTGTTCCCAGAAATTTTGAAAAAAATGTGTTACTCTCTTAACACATTTTAAAATTGATTGCGTTCAAAAATCCTTGAAATATTTTCAAAAATATGAATTGAAAGGTAAAAAATAAATTAAAGTACATAGCTCAATTTTCAAAGAACAAAAAAAAAAAAGAAATTCTAGAAAACAATTGAATTTTTCACCCGAAAAAAATAATTTTGAGTAAAAAAAATGAATTTTCCAACATTAGTTGCATTTTCCATCGACTTGTTAAGTGTTGAAACCAACAAGAAGACATTCTCTACAAAACAGTGGAATTTCTCAACCCAAAAATATGAATTTGCGAAAAAAATAAATTTCAACGGAATAGTTGAATTTTCGAACAGCAACAAAAAGCGAACTTTTTACAAAAAAACTGAATTTTCAATAAAAACCTTAATTATTAACCAAATACTTGAATTTTCTACCAAATTGTTAATAGTTGAATTTCAAGCAATAAAAACCAATATTTCTGCAAAGCAATAGAATTTTAAACCGGAAAATACGATTTTTCTACCAAAAAGTTGTAAAAAATCAAAATTGCTTTAAAATCTTCCAGATAATTGGTCAAAATGTGATTTTAATTAATTTTAAAGTTTCCCTTAAAAATTATTTTTCTAAATAAAAAATCATTCGAAACGTTTTTCCATGATTTTTGGAATCATTTTCAAAACCATTTTAAAACTTTTTTAGAAACTTCTATAAAAGTAATTAAAAAATTATGACTTTTTAACAAAATAGTTAAATTTTTAATACAAAAAGACGAATTTTTCAATTAAAAAGGATGAGATTTTAACAAAAAAGTTGAATTCCCATTTTAATCAATTCAAAATTTGAATAGGTATTAAAAACCCGTTTCTATTATTAAAGTTTATAATAATTGATACAAGGTAGCTGGGTAATCTTGAATAATACTAAAACATTAATAATTAACTGGTTTAAAATTAAGTGATTAGTGCCAATCAGTACTAAGCACTAAGCTCGGCTATGAGTATTAGAAAAAGAAGGTAAACTGACCATTTGATGATCATCCTTGGATTTGGAAAAAAAGGTTTAAAAGTTTGGGAACACAGGGAAATCCCCTTAATCGGCTTATTCCAATTTATGAGGGCTCGCCATGTTTCTGAATAGGTTTGAAGAACTATAAATAAATCAATCAAAAATCAAATTCCCCACCGGTAACTTTATAAGCCTTATAAATAAAAATTAATTCTTTTTAATTTGTATCACAATTAAAAGTGTATTTGCTTCCGCATATTAATAAAGTTTAAGAATAATCCTATGTTATGATTTAGAATTTAGAATTCAATTAAAAAACAGAAAACTAAAATCTATTAAAAAAATATTAATTCATTTTTTTAACACTTAAGATATATTTTTAATAGATTTTAGTCCCCTTTTTCCCATTTCCATTGTAAATTCTAAATCATAATACGGGAATAATTCTGATATCGATTAATATGCGACGTAACAAAAATTGTAATTTTTATTTGAATAAAAATAAATTAGTTGTTATTGCTCTGGCTCTAGAATTTTTTCGATTTCAAATTTGATTTTTTATTTAACAATAAATGGACTAGGAGGATTTTCCAATATTCCTCAACTTTTTAAAATCATACAATAGTCAGTTTACATTCTACTTCTAGTACTTAGTACTAACTATTTAACTTGAAACCAATTGTTTCGTTCACAAAGATAATCGGACAAGAAGTCTAAAAATTAATTTAAGAACAAACTTTAGTTTCAAGGCATCAAAGTTGAACTGTTTTAGAAGTGCACATTAAAAACTATAATTTGAAAATAAAATTATAGAAATTTTAAAGATGCTAAATATATTATTAATAAGTATCATATCATGCAGTATCAAGTTACATTTAATACGACTAGATAGATTTTTTTACTTAAAAATGTGATTTCTGTTAAAAAATCAATGTCATTTTCATCGTTCAAAAATGATGAATTTTAAATATTGCGAGAAATATTGTGAATCTTTCAAGTTTAATTATTCTAAACACTTTGAAAATTATATAATTTCTAGGTGAAAACTTTCAAAAATTACGAAATGGGCAAATTATGATATACGGAAAATCTACCGGTGTAATATTTCTCTCCCGGCTTTGTCCTCATGCATGTTACTCCCGGCTTTCTCCTGATTCTCCCGGGTGGATGGCTACCCTGAATTATATTTTTAATATATTTTTTTAAATATGCGAACATACAAAAATTGGCATTATAATGTAGATTAAAATAAATTAGCGTTCATTTTTCAGGCTTCAAAAATTCCCGGTGTCAAATTTGATTTTTGATTTATTGTTCATGTCCATTTAGACAAGTGGTAGGTGCTCATACTCATGATCTGGAACTACAATAAGCGGATTACGAGGATTCCCCACTGTTCTTTAAACTTCTAACCGTAAAAGGGCCAGTTTGCACTCTATTTGTAGTAATTAGTACTAATTAGTTCATTTAAAACCAGTTGTTTCGAACAACACTTTTTCTTTTGATTTGGAAATAATTAGGATATTGGAATACTAATTCCAATATCCTCACAAATATTATTTCACTTTTAAATCATTCTTAATAAATATATTTTCAATAAATGTTAGTCTTCTTTTTAAAAAAAGTAAACTTACTTGTCTTTATGCCTAAATTATTTAAAACTTCTCGTCTCCTTTTTTGTCCGATCATAAATATTTAACAAAGGTACTATTCATTGATTGAAATAGATTCTTTTCTATAGTTTTGCTTTCTAAGAAATGGTCAAAGGTTTGAACTGAAGCTTAAGAGATTAACGTATTAAACTTTAAAGTAAAAATCTGTGACGGATTTTCAAGCTCATTTCACATTCCCCGCCCATAAATCTCAGTTTCGAAAAAGGTAATAAGCTAATAAATTAAGCTTTTCGCTCTTGACTGAACAATTTCAAGTTGGTTACTATTCCTGGTCGTAAAAAGGGAAGAAATTAGGTACCCTCTTGGTTGGAGCCAGTCGGAGCCTGGTTAGTTTCAAGCTTGCTCATTTTATTGCCCTATTTACCTGATGTCAAGTGTTTGGCCACAGGGTCTGCCTTCACTTAATTCATTCCAGAATCTTTTCTTCGACCCTCCTCAAATTTAACCCGAGATTATTTTCCCATCAAAATTGTAATTTTGACAAAAAGCTAAGATCCAGCGAAACTTTTCCTTTAATTATGTTTCCTTCATTATATTTTTAAAATCAATTACTTATTAGGACGCAATTGAAACAAGGAATGCTAATATAGTAATATTACTTCACATATTTTGCTACAAGTTCAGTTAATAATTGTTAAGATCTGATTACATTTTAAGGGAAAAATTACTTTTCTATTAGTTAGTTTTTATAGATACATTTTTTAATATACCGAAATTAAAACTAAATTGCATAGAATAACAAATATTTCACAACATTATCAAAAAAGCAATGACTAATGACCAATGGTTAATGAACGGAAAATTCCGTAACGATAGAAAATTCGAATTAAAAAATTATCAGATCAGGGAGGCCGCAAAACTTAATTTTGAACATACTATAATTTTTCTCTAATTTTTAATATTGCCCTGATCATTAATATTTAAAGGCAAAAATTCTGATCTTGTAACATTTTTAATATTAAGCTTTTTATAAAAGGAATCAAACCATTTTAAATGTATACATAAAAAGTGAAAAAATCACATATTTAAACAAAAAAAGTGACAAAAAGTGATTATTTCTTTATTCTAGACCTAGAGAAATTTAAAGAATATGGAAAGAATGCAATAATTTCAAAAAATGCAACGTAAATTAAAAAAAAATTCAAGTGAGTTGAAAACAATTCAGAAATATGGAAAAAATTATTGCAGTTCAAAATATGTGATGAAATTTCTATATAAATGGAAAAAAGTGAACTGAATTTAGAGAATTTAGAAGAATTAAAAGGATTAATTTGCAAAACATATATGAAAATCTTTTCAAATCTTTAAAACTACGAAATCCCTCACTTCTTGCGAAGACACATTGAGAAATCTATTTAAGTACTATAAAGTGAAAGTTTTGAAAGTTTTTAATTCTCTTGCAAGTTTCATAACAAATTAAAAAATACCCCAAAAATCTTTGAAGTTTTTCGAAATCTTTCGAAACTATTTAAAGCTCTTAAAAATTCATTTGAATTTGTTTTAATACCTTAAAAATTTTATATTCCTTTGGAATCCCCCCAAATTATTGAGCTCTTTTGAAGATCACTCAGTAACTTTTAAAATTTTAAATACTCTGAAATTTTTCAAATCATTTGAAATTCCTTGAAACTTTTTAAACAACTTGCAAATTCCTTGGATTTTTTTAAAATAACCTAAAGTCTTTGACGTCTTACGAAATCCTTTAAAACTATTTAAAGTTCTTAGAAAATTGATTTTAATTTTTTTAATTGCCTTAAAATTGTAAATACCTTTGAAATCCCTTCAAATTATACAAATATATTAAAAATTCCTTGAAATCTTTTTAATTCCCTAAAACAGTTCAAATCATTTTATACCTATTGAAAATTTTTAAACCACTTGCAAATTCCTCGGAATTTATAAGAATACCCTAAAATCGTTGACGTCTTTCGAAATAATTTGAAACTATGTAAAGCTCTTCAAAACTCATTTGAATTTTTTAAATACCTTAAAAATTTTTCATTCTTCGGAACCCTTCCAAATTATTGAAATTGAAAAATATTGAAATATTAAAATTCTGAAATATTTCAAATCCTTTCAAGCCTTGAAAATGTTTAAAGTTCTTGCAAATTTCTTAGAATTTTTTTAGATACTCTTAAATTTCTTTAATTATTTTGAATTATTTTAAATTATTAATTATTTCAAACACCTTAGAATCTTCATAATATTCTAAAATATTTTTAAATCCCTGAAAATACCTTAAAACTTTATAAAGCTCTTGCGAATTCCTTGAAATTAATCCCTTCAAATTCTTTAAATCTGTTTAAAAATCATTGGAATCTCTTCAAATATCCTGAAAAAATTTTAAATCCTTTGAAATCCCTTGAAATTTTTTGAAGCTCTTGCAAATTCCTTACAATTTAAAGTTCTTGAAAATTCATTTGAATTATTTTAAATATCCTAAAAATTTTGTATCCTTTAAAATCCCTCGAAACTTTTAAAAGCTCTTGCAAATTTCTTGAAAATTTTCAAAATACCCTCAAATCGTTGACGTTATTTGAAATCTTTTAAAACTATTTAAATATCTTGAAAATTCATTCAATTTTCAACCATAAAAATTATTTTTGAACCAAACAGGGAAATTCTTAATCAAATAATTGGATTTTGAACTATAATGGTGAATCTTCAAAAAAGAAATTAATTTTGAACAAAGTATTTGAATTTTCGGCTTTAAAGATGAATACATAATTTTCAGCTAAAAAAGATAAGTTTTTAACCAAAAATGGAAGTTAAATTTCAGTTGAAAAAATGAATTTTTAACGAAAAAATAACGAATCTTCAATAAAAAATAAAATAGTTAAATTTTTAGTTAGTAAATTAATTTTCAACCAATTAAAAACTAATTTACAATAAAATAGTAAAATTTTCAATAAAAAAAGAAGGTTTTTGAATTAAAATCATGAATCACCAACCAAAAAATATGTTAATTTCTTAACAAAAACAGTTGATTTCAACTAAAGAAAACGACTTTTTAACAAACTATTTAAAAATCCTCGATGGAAAAAGAGATTACTTTTTAACCAAACAATTTCACGTGAAGCCACAAAATATTAAATTTCTACAACAGATGAATTTTTACACCAAAAAGACGTATTTTCGACTAAGAAAGATTTTTTTGTCAAAAAAAAAAAAAGAATTTCATTCACAATGTGGAATTATTATGACAAAAAGATGAATTTTCAAACCAAAAATATGAATTTTTAACAAAACAGTTGAATTATCAACCAATTAAAACAAAAGATTGAAAATAAAAAATTCCCCCTTCCACTCGACAAAATTCACAAAAAAATTAAAACCAAAATTTTCTCCCTTCCAACTCAATAAAAATCATAAAAATCATAAAAATAAAAAATTACCTTCTTTTAATTAATCAAAAAATTGAAAATAAAATTTTTTTAATGAATTAAAAAAAAATTCCTTTAAAGGATGGTATCCTCTAATTCATGAGGGAAAAAACTAAAATTTGATCTCTAACAACTCAATTATTATAATGATAAAAGCAAAAAGAGCCTCTGGGCCTGAATTGGAATTCAGGAAATAGATAAAAACCGAAATTTGCTTACTTCTAACTCAATAAAAATGTTAAAAATTTTTTATTATCCTTCCAATTCATAAAATATTGAAAACCAAAATACCCTTTCTACAATCTCGATAAAAATCATAAAAATATAAAATGGCTGTCTGCCAATTGAACAATAGTTTAAAAATATAATTTCCTTGTTTCTAACACAATGAAAATGGAAAAAAATAACATCTCCCAATTCTGAAAAAAAGGATAAAATTTCCTCCATTTCTTCTAAAATTATAATGGTAAAATTCAAGCGTTTTTTGTGTACGTACATCCTTTTAAGTTGAAAATTTAATTCGTTTCAAATTAAAAAAGGTTTTATTTTTATTGTTATCTTAAAACTATTTTAATTGGCACAATTAAAATTATGACGTTAAAAGTTTAAATTTAGCATCCTGAAATTTTAATGATTCATGGCTTTATTTTTCAATCAATTCAGATTCAAATTGTTTAGTTTTGACTATTTGATTTATAATTAAATAAAAGCGTTAATTATGAATTTAATTTGCACTTATGTTAAAATTGAAAATAGTTTATAAACTTTCAATCAGACGTTTACATTTTATTTATCTACAAAAGATTTCGAATAGAAACAGTTCAATTTTCTACTCCCAAAATTAGTAAATTAATTTTGAACAGATTCCGAAATGTATTCTATAACAAATTATCGTTCAATTTCTGATACTCAACTATATTTCAGGTTTAAAAACATGAATTAATTTATAGTTACGGTTAATCAATTAGAATCTTTTTTCTAAACAAAAATTTCAAATTCAAGCGCTTTAATTTTTAATTGTCTACGTTCTTAAAACTGCATTTTAAAATTCTTTAAATTAAAAACGTACGTTTAAAAATTAAGAGCTAAAATGTAAAAATTTGTAAGTGTAAGGTTTTAGAATTATGCATTCTTAACTGAATGACTGTATAATTAAAAAAGTTAACAATTGAACTTAACATTTAAAAAAATAATCGCAACTTACATCAACAATTTCTACAAAATTTAAAAAAATGTCGAATTTATTTCAAATTGCATTATGTCATGATATCAAATTTGTGATACTTCAAATGATTGAACAAGTTTGTTTTTCTACAAATTTTTGTCACTTCCCAGTTTCCCGGTCAAATGACCATCCTGGAATGTAAATGGACATTATATTTCCAAATTCTTCATTTTTTATGTTTCTTAATAAAAGAAAAAACTATAAGGGCTTTAAAATACAATTATTTAAATTATCTTAAAATTTTTGTTAAAAAATAATTTGAAAATGAGCTGGAAAAATATAGTAATATCTTATTAATAATTGATGATTGTTTATGAAAAAAACACAATAAATTATCCTAAACAAACTAAAAAAGTTCAGACATTTTATATTACTGAATAATTTAAAAACTGGGAAAGTTTGAAAAAGTAAAAAAAAGGGTTCGGGAAATCCCCGAAAATACGAAGGAAGCATATTTTTACCATAAAAAGTTATAAAATTCAAATCGCTAACGGAGTAACGGGTAAAAGCCGTAACTAACCTCATTGATCATTTTTACAGCTTTAAAGGATTAAATCATCTGGTTGGGTTAAAAAAAGGAAAGCAAAATTTGTGAAATTCCAGTAACGATAAAGAAATCATATGTTCACCATAAAAAGTCATAAATTCTAATCGCTAACGGGGTGAAACCCGTACCGAACCTCAGCTGTGGTCATTTTTATAGGTTTATGGTTTATTTTAAAACTTTAAAGCTCCCAATAAATTTTATTTTTTGGTACGAATAGTCGGATTTTGTCGGTACACGTAGACTCTTCGTTTAAATTATTTGAAATAATTTTCAATTTTACAGTAATTTTGAATTTTGAATATCAAAATTCAACATTTTGACTTACAAATTAAGTTTGATTGAATAGAACAATGAAAACTATAACGTTCAAAGTTTAGTTTTTGTTCGCTTAGTTTTGAATATTTAATTTATAATTACTGATTATAATGAACTGTCAAATATTTTTAAATATTAATTAATTGCACGCTTTAAAAATGGAATATTTGAGACTGAAATTATATTTGAAATTTAATAAAAGCCTTTAATTATAAATATATTATTTGGACGTCATTTTTAAATTAAAAATACTTTATACAGTTTCGATAGGGCTAGTATAGTTTCCAATGGAAATAGTTTAATTTGTAACGTTAAAGTCTGGACATTCTGAAATTGTGAAATGATACCGAATCGTCTTGTAAAATTAATTATTATTTAGTTTTCAAATCTTAAAGTTTTCTTAAAAATTCTAAATCTAAAAATGTTTTTTTATCAACAAAAAAATTAAAAACAATTATTTCGGGCCCTAAAATCAAAAATACTCCACAAACAACTATTTTAAAATTCCACATAACACCATAATTAATTTTCCTATCTAAAAAAGTAGTGTAACAATAAATGTCTCGAAAATACCGCAATCATTGTTGTTGATAACCTGATTGGCTTCTCATTACTTGAAATCGTTTTATATCCTAAATTTGATATTTTCGAGAACTTTTTGAAAATGAAATGTAGAAATAATCCTTTTTAAATTAAATAGAAACACTTATGTGAATTTGAAATAAAATATTTGTCCTTTTGAACACGCTTATGCGGTTAAATAAAAACTGTCAAATTATCTAATAAATTCGCAATTTTTAACAATTTTCGGCTATGTTAGCTTTTTGCACCGGATATGGAAATTTGTAATCAGAAATTATTCGATTTCAACGATAAAAAATTTCTGAACAATTTACGTTTTTCGATTTTTTAGCTTTTATCCCGCAAATTGAGATTTTTGAACAAAAATCATTAGATTTTTAAGCTTCATAATTTTTTAATAATTTTAAGTTATGTTAGTATTTTCAATTAAAAAATGATATTTCAAAAGAAAAATATTTATAATTTTGAATTATGTTAGTGCTTTTCGACGGAAGTTGGCATTTGCAAAAAAATTATATTGCAAAGAAGATTTACAGCTTTTAACAGTTTTATTTTATGTTATGAGCTTTACAACTAAAATTAATATTTTTAAGCACAAATCCATAGATTTCCTTAAAATACCTCTTAATTCTGTTTTTA